>CAKNYM010050161.1:122925-153143 GCA_932195095.1 Andricus curvator | reverse complement strand
AAGTATGATATATAATATTCATTTGTTTTATATAAAAAATGTATAAAACAAATGAATATTATATATAATACTTCACACTATATATAAACTATATATAATATTTCCGCCTGGGCACTTTTAATCCCTTTTAAATTTGCACATTTCGCTGTTCTTACTTACTGTTTTTGGAATAATGGTGAGGTTGAAAGCATTTAAAAAGACAGTATTAGTCATTTTACGTTGTCAAGATTGAATTCTACACAGGTAGCTGTGGTGAAAACCAATTTTTTAATTTTGTTTATCACGATTTCATATTTTTTAACTGATCACCTTTGTGATCAATTAAACGAAAGTTAAACGAAAATGTTTGTTTTTTCGCTGTCTAATCGGGGATTCAAAAAATAAGGACAGAAACGGCATTCCTAGGTATTGAAATTTCTAATACCTTTAAATGCAAGCCTTCTTACCGGGTAGCCGATTTTTCGTCTGGTATCGAGAAAATAAAATTTCCTGAAATCCGCATAATACATTTGGAGGTCAAGTTTGTTGTTTTTCTCGCGTTTCTTGATATTTCAATTTAATGACCGCCTACAATTAAATTATTATTATATGTAAATTATTATTACCCCGATACAAACTCTATTTAATATTAACATTGTTAATTATAGCTTTATTTATAATGTGTTTAGACTATACCGGTTGTCACAAAAGTCCCGGGACGGCTGAATATTTCCTCATGTAAGATATTTTTCAGGGAGTTCAAGGTCATTCTTGAAGTAGCTTTTAACCAGGAATTCAATGGTGACCTTTATTTTGACCTTGACGATGACATTCACGGTATTTTCAATGTCAACTTTGAAAAAAAATGGAAACCCCCTTTTTAATATCCGCAATCGATACAGCGGGAAATTTTACGTTCAAATATGTGCAAGGGTCATACATAGGTACATTGTAACCTCGAAACACAGAAAAAACTGGGGGTTCACTAAAGTTGCGGGTCAAATAAAAGTTGGTATCCTTTAGAACTTGAGCTCCAATAGATACCTGTAGTTTTTTCTGTGAAGGGGGTTCCCAACAGAAAAACTGACCTTCAAATGACCTTGAAAGTCATCGTCAAGGTCATGCTTAAGGTCACTACTGAATACGCCTTGTCAAAGTTAGTAGCTTTGCTCGTTACGGAAAAAATTTGAAAATTTTCTATTCCTAGAGGTATGCAGACCTTGTTTAAGTTTAAATGACCTTAGAGTGACCTTCAAGGTTACAATGCACCTATGTATGACCTGGGTACATATTTGAACGTAAAATTTCCCGCTCTATCGATTGCCGATGTAAAAAAGGGGGTTTCCATTTTTAAACAAAGTTGACCTTGAAAAACCCTTGAAGGTCATCGTCAAGATCAAAATAAAGGTCTTTCGTGACACCCTGTATGATATACCTACTATACGGAAAATGGTCAAAGATATTTACTTCCGCTGATCCAGGGATCTTTCTAAATTCCTTCATTCGCTTTCAGCTAAATGTTTAGCTATAATAAGGACTAATATCCCTGTCACAGCTCAATTTTTTTCATCGTGTAGAATTATAAATTTTCAAGATCCTTACCTTTAGCAGAAATGAGTTTATCCATTTTGTAAAGGTTTTTTTCTGGATATGGAGACGTTCTTCTTGCAGGGCCTTAATTCGGCCCTGCTCAAACTTGAGAACGTCCTCCCTTTGAGTCATTCTCTTCTGAATCTCTGGTCCACCCCTAAATCGGTCAACCCTTGGCGGTGGATAGGTTGTAACGTGTTCGTAACCGTAAAAAGTTGCGTGGGGTGCGGCGCTTCGCCCAGCGCCGGGCTCATACTGCGCTCCTGCAATGAGAAAAAAATAAGACATTAACAAACATCAAGAAAATAATGAGAACAAGAAAAGAAGGAGAAAATATATCCCGACGTCAAACCGCGCTCCCTCGAAATGCAAAATAACGCGAAACGAGCCGTAAAGGATGGACACGCTTTGAACACGAGAATGTCTTCCAGCCTGAATTCCCGGGATTATGAAGCTGAACAAATACCCTCTACCGACAGCGGCTGCAAAACGGCTGTTTCTGTTACAAAACACCATTTTTGCGACCCTTTCTTTCCAAGAATATATGGCCCATTTCATCCTTTTACTAATTATTCGCACGCAGAATAATTATTCCTTTTTTGCTAAATTTATCACCACAGCTTGTTTATAACTCTTTTTCACTTCTCCTGGAATGTATTTAAGCTGTATGATTTATTTATTACCGTTTAAATATGAAAGGGACCTCAAACGATTTGAAAGATTTTCAGTGATTTGAAAGTATTACAACGAATTACACCATTTTTACTGAATTTAACGGTACACTGGAATCTGGATTTGTGCATGGTTTCGAGCATGGCACTCAGTGGCCTTTAACACAAATCCAGGGACTCCGAACGTAAACAGGCAGGACCGCATGAACCATTTATGTTGGATTTGGACGCATGACGCAACCTGATGCAACTCACGCGCTGAGAGTGCGGCCCTCATGTTCTTTGTCACGCTTGACTGAGCACCGCCTCGCTTTTGGTCCAGCGCTCCCCGCATCGCCAAAATGCAGAGGCCATCAATTCTAAGAACGCACAAATCCAGTTTACGGAAATCCAGGTTCCAGTGTATTTCCATAGCTTTTTAGGGATTTTATGAGAACTCGAGGAATTTCAAAAAATTTCAAGGAATTACAAACGTGTTTGGATATTTCAAAATATTTCAAGAAATTGAAGAAATTACCTAATTTCAGCCGGATTTAAAATGATTTTATGTACATACTTAAGAGTGATTTCCGCGAAATTCAAGCGATTTGAAGAAATTTTGAAATTAAACAAAATTAATTCACGGATTTCAAAGGATTTTAAAGCATTTTCTGAGATATGGAGGTATTTTCACGAATTTTCAATGATAACTGGCGATTTTAATGGGATTTCGAATATTTGAGGTGATTTAAAGAGATTTCATAAGATTTCAGAGGATTTCAGAGAATTTTAGTATACTTTAGGTTATATATAAGGGTTTTGATGTTTTCACGGAATTTCAAAATGTTTTAAGAGATTTCAAAATATTCCAAAGTACTGAATTCAAGCTATGAATCAGTTACTCTTTACTTGTGAATTTGTAAATCTGACTAATTCATCAGTATAAATAACTAATCCATAGAATTCAGTCAATGATTTAAATTAGTAAAAAACTTAACTGGTTCTTTGGAGAGAAGGGTTTCCGAATATTAGGAATTTCAGGGAAATTTAATTGATATCAATAAATTTTAAGGGAGTTCAAGAGATTCGGGAAGATTGTCACGGATATGAAAGATTTCAATAAACTCTGAAGGAACTTCAAAGATTTCAAGAGATCTCATTAAATTTTTAAATATTTCACAGAATTTCGAGGATTTGTTCGGATTTTTAGAGATTTTAAGGAATTTCCGCGGATATCCAAGGATCTTCGACTTTGTCTTGAATTAATGAAGCTTAATTATGAAGGATTATAAGGGATTTTAAGAGATTTCAACAAAAATCATCGGATCTTAAAGGATTTCTTGTGATACCAAAGTATTTTCACCAATTCTGAAGGATATCAGAAGATTTCAAAGGATTTCAGGAAGTTTCAAAATATTTTCAAAGATTTCAAAGGATTTTAAGAGATTTTAAGAGATTGAAAAATACATCCACAGATGTTAGAGGATTTCGACCTTGAAATATTTAACGTAATTTCAAAAGCATTCCGAGTATTATAAAGGATTTCAAGGAAATTCGAGGATTCGAAAAAAATTCCCATGGATTTTTAAAGATTTCAACGAATTTTAAAGAGATTTCAAAGATTTCAAGAGATCTCATTAAGTTTCGAAATACATCACGGAAGTTTAAGGAATGTATCCGATTTTTTTAGATTTTAAGGGATTATAAGTGATTTTAAAAGATTTAAAAATAAGTCACGGTATTTTAATGGGGTTTTGAAGATTTGAAGGGACACTTAAAGAGTTTTTAAAAGATTTCAGGAAATTTCAAAAGATTTGTAAGATTTGTAATCAGAGATTTTAAAAGATTTCAAAAGAAGTCACGGATTTTAATAGGATTTCGAAGATTTGAAGGGCTTTAAAGAGATTTGAAAATTTTACAGATTACAGAACATTTCAAAATATTTGCAAAGATTTCGAAGGATTTGAACGAATTTTAAAATATTTGGAAGGTATTCGATGATTTTACGCGATTTCAAAGGATTTTAAGAGATTTCCAAAAAAATTCCAAAATATATCACCGAATTTTAGAGGATTTCAAAATATTTAACGTAATTTCAAAGGATTTCCGAATATTATAAAGAATTTTAGGGGCTTTCAAGGAATTTTAATGGCTTTAAAAAGATTTCCATAAATTTTAATACATTGAAAAGCATTTCAAGAGATTCGGAAAGATTTCAACATATTTCAAAGGGAAATCAAAGATTTCAAGGGATCTTGTAAGATTTCGAAAATTTTCACAGAATTTGAATGATTTTAACCGATTTCAAAGGATTTTCACACATTTAAACAATTTTAAGGGATTCAGAAAATTTTCCAAAGAATTCACGGGGTTGCAAAGGATTGCAAAGATTTCCAGGGATTAAACAAATAATGATAAGAGTAGAAAAAGCAATTTTAACATCCAAAACAGGTGTTAATTACAATATTTTTTTTTATAATTAGAAAGAGGAAACTTATGTAAGAAATTGGTTCGCCCCCCCCCCCCCCCCCCGAAAAAACATAACTTTATTAGTTGAGGCTTCCAAATATAGTGCAAAAAATGGCTGTTTTTGAAAATTATCCATTAGCAGCATCTGGTTACAAAGTGGCTACACTTGGCTAATTATCGCATACTTGATAGTTTACAAAATGAACGAGTACTTAAATCTTAAATAGTTGTGCGTGTGGTTTACGTCGTGTGTTCTTGAAGGGTGGTAGTTGCTCGAATCGCCCGCGGCCTCAAAATTGCGCCAACTTATTTTAAGTGCAAAACTGATTGACAGAGATGGTTTATTGTAAAATTGGGTGGTCTTTCTTGATCTTTATATTCTTTTGAAACTATTGATTAAAATAAATATAATACACTGTGAAAAACTAGAGATCTCTTTTTTTTACGGGATCATTGTATGTGCCTGTTTTTGAATAGGAGAACTTCATCCTGTTATTTTCAATGTAAAACGAATAAATCTGGATTCCCACCAGTGGTCTCATTTTAGAGCACTCGAGACTGTTTTTTCTGAGTCTTACTTTAATACCTGAAATTAGCCCTGAAATAATAATACATCGTATCAACAGCAGTCGTTGAATAATAATTTTTAAAAAGTTTCCTTAACAAAAAGTCTTGAGCAAATCCCACTAATATCCCTGGTCAAAATTCAAAGCCTCAAGTACAGATGATGATTTCTATAGTGTCTACAAGTAGAAATAAAAAATTATCACATCTTTCGCAAAAGGTCAGCATATTTTTTGTCAACACAAAGCCCCCACACATCCCACTCGAGTATCTTGCCAGTTGAAATGAAATGACAAACATCAACAATTGTCTGGTAGCAGTGTCTTGATAATCGTTTCCACTTTGATTAATCACACGCCCTTGGACATCTTGTGCAACAACTTGTTTGCACTTGTATCATACATCTTTTAGTTTGATTTTTCATGAAAAAAGAAAATAAGAAAAGCGATACAAAATTAAAAAATTAGAATTCTTCTTTTCCAATTAAAAAAGAGAAATATGCTTGATGACGCATGGGTATGTATTCAGTGCCTGAAAAGCAGTGCCATTTATATCAACTCGAATTTCAATCCTTTTGAAGCTCAGGCCACGTTCTTTACTGTTTTAAATTAGCACACAAAAAGAGGCAAGTGAAACATAGAGACGAGTATTCAACTCGTGCGAATGATCTGCCTTCTGTCAGATGTACAAAAAAATATTGCTCTGGTCTTAATCTCTTATGTGATGACATCACTCTTGAGAATAATTTTTATTGGTATTACATTAATAATGTTTATCGATATTCGCTTTGACCACAAAAAATTCTACAATGAATGGAAAAAATGTAGTTATAATCAAATGAAAGATGCGCTTTTCGACCTTGTTGTATGATAAAATTCACTCTTGCTTCAAGTGGATTAAGACTTTAACGTAACCAGCAAAGTAACCAGACTAATTACGTGAAACAGACAAGTTCTGTTCTCGGCTTCTCACCACCGAGTTGTAATCTCGACTCTGCATATCAAACCACGTTAGTCAAGCAAAGTTTAATTCAAGAAATTTATGACCCCATTATTCAACAACCAGAAAATCAGATAAGGTTGAGTTTACAGGTTGGTATTATCGATAATAATCAAATAGCAAAGAAGATGCAACGCTGATTTCGTGCCATAGTTTAATTAAGCGAGACGATGCGGCAGTTTACTGGCAAACGCAGCTCAACATTCCTCCATTAAGACACCAGAATGGATCGTTGAAAGTATTTTATTATTCTCCAATCGTTTTTCTTCCATAAAGATTCTTTTCAATGATCCTATACGCTTTTTAAGGATAACAGTAAAGTATTTATAGGAAGGAGATGCTCGGATTTTTCACTCAAATTAGGAATGCCAATAAACGAGCCATGGAGCAAAGAGAAAAGCAGGAAAGAATCGAAAATATTCAATCTGATTTGAAACAAAATACAGCTGCAAAGATCTTGTCAGACTTCATGATTTTCTATATGTTAATTGTATAAAATGGAATGTCATCCCAACAGATTAATTTTGCAAACGTATCCAGCGCGATATCAGCAGGATGACAACGCGCTCTGACTTGTCAATTTCTATCAATATTCCTCCATCTACTAGCCCAACATTCCTGCTGTTTGTATTCAATATAATTACAAATTCATTTAGCATTTGTTGAATCTCTATTCTCTCGGTGGAATTTATAGATTTAGTTCCAAGTAAAAGTCGATTTTTAAGATGTGTGATATTAATTAAATCAATACAATTGGCTACACTCTCTAACAAATTATAAGATTATATCCTCGGATTATTTAACGGAAAACAACATTTAAAATCACCTGGCATTAAGTGTGACCAAGTCTCGTATATTAAGTAAGTGGTTTCAATTATGGCCGGAATATCTTCCAAGACCTATCGCATAATTCAGTCATAAATTAGAGCTAAATAATGTCTAAATGTCCAAGGCGTGTCTTTCACTTAAAAATAAAGACTCGTTTTAAAAATATCCTTTAACGAACGCTAAACTAGCGCTCTTTTGTACATTCAATCCTTTTTTGTTTCTAATTTTACAATCCAATCATGCAGTAATATTGGGCCTCTAAAATGCGTAATTCTTCAGGGGCCGTCCATAAACTACGTTACCAATTTGAGAGGGGCAACGGTACAGTTCAATAATAACTCAATAAGTTTCAAAATCACTTTCATGTTTCAGACTGCACACTCTTTTCCGAATTCCCCTTTTTTCAAAAATTCTTTTTTTCCCTGTTTTCAAAAAAACTTACCCTTTTTCACATTTTCTCGTTTTTTCGCTTAAATACGAACTGAAATAATATGGCCCCATAAGAAAATCTAAGCATTTTAAATTGAAAATTAAATTTTGTTGGCTAAAAATCTAATGTTATATTTTTGGTTCGGAATTCATCTCGTTTGGCTAAAAGTTCTGCTGCATGGTTTCAAATTTATTTATTATTTTGTTGAAAATGCAACTATTTTGTTAAAAAGTCATCATTTTTTATAAAAAATACCACTAATTGGTTGAAAGTTAAACTACTTTGTCGAAAATTAATTTTTGTTTTGTTGAGAATGAACTTCTTTAACTAAAAATGTAACTATTCAATTTTGGTTTAAAAATTGATATGCCTAATTGAAAATTGAACTTTTCTATTTAAAAATTCGACTATTTAGTTGAAAATTCATGTATTTAGTTAAAAACTCTTCTTTTATTATAGAAAATTTATCTCCTTGGTTCAAAAATCATCTTCTTGGTTTAAAAAAATAAATTTCGAGTTGAACGTTCAAATCTTTTTTTGAAAATTATTTTTTTTTCAATTAGATTTTTTTTAAATTAATTTTTTAATTAAAAATGCAACTATTCCATTTTTTGTTGAAAATTGATATTTTTAATTGAAACTTTATGTTTTCTAGTTGAAAATTCAAGTATTTGGTTAAAAATTAATGTATTTCGTTGAAAATTTGTGTTTTTGTTGTAAATATTTGGTTGTAAATTAATCTTTTTCGGCTGAGGATTCAACTATTTTGTTGAAAATTCGTCTTTTTTGCTTGAATTTAACTTTTTTAAATTTCAAATTGAAAACTTTTTTGGTTGAAATATCAACATGTTTCGTTTAAGAATTAATAACTTTTGGTTGAAAAATCAACGAATAGGTTTAAATTTAAACAACTTTTTTTTAAAATCATTTTTTTGTTGATGATCCATCATTTTAGTTGAAAATTCATATTATCGGTTAAAAATTTAACTTTTTTGTTGAAAATGCGTTTTGTATTGGTTAAAAATTAATTGTTTGAATGAAAATTAACATGATCAATTTTTTTTTAAATTTTTTTTTTCAAGTTGTTTGTTGAAAATTCATCTTTTTGGTTGAGGATTCAAATATTTGGTTAAAAATTCACCTCTTTTTGTTGAATTCAACTGGTTGAAAATTCCTTTTTTTGTGATCAAAATTAATAATTTTTTAAACGTCGTCCCAAATTTCGGGACGACCAGTCAAGCGTATGAAAAACATTTTACTAATCATTCCGAATTTCGGGACGAAACACTTCGTAAAAAAAATATCGTTTTTGGTTGAAAATTCCACTATTTGGTTTGAAATTCATCGTTTATGGTAAAAAGATCATCTTTCTCGGTCAAAATGAACTTTTTTTGTTGAAAAATCAACTGTCTTAGATAAAATTCGTCTTTTAAGCATGAAACTTTAACTATTTGATTAAAAGTACAAATATTTTGTTGGAAATTTTCTTTTCTTGCTTGAAACTTCAATTATTTGGTTGCCAATGCAACAGTTTGGTTAAAAATTAATTTTATTATTGAAAATTCGTGTTTTTGGGTTAAAAATTCATCTCTTCGTAGAAAATCTGTTTTGGTTAAAATTCAACAAGTTTGTTGAAAATGAAATATATTTCAACTTTGCCATCTTTGAATTTAAAGCGTTTCCAGGTCTCTGACTCACTTTAGAAATAAAAAATCATGTAAATAGTATCACAAATTTAAAAAAATAGTGTCATAAAATTTTTCAAATATTAAAAATGAACTTATAAGTATTTATTTAAAACGTTATCATTTAGTCTATAAAAATTCCTGTTTATTTATCGCAGGCTTCACAGTCTTTCCCCCTTTTCATTTTTCGACTTAAATGCGAACTGAATTGATAGAACCCAATAAGAAAATGCAACTATTTTTGGTTGAAATTTCAATATTTTCGGTTGGCAAGTTTACTATCAAATTTTTGGTTGAAAATTAATTTTTTTTATTAAAAAATGTTATTATTTGGTTCGAAATTGAATTATTTTGTTGATAATTCATCAATTTTGTTGAAAATTCAACTATTTTGTTGAACATTCATCTTTTTGGTTTGAAAATTCGTCTCTTTCTGTAGAAATTTCATCTCTTTTAGTTACAAATGCAACTGTCTGGTTAAAAGTTAATCTTTTTTGGTTGAAAATTAACTTTTTTGTTGCAAAATTCATATATTTGGGTTAAGAATTCAACAGTTTTGTAGAAAAGTGAAGTTTTCAGCTAGAAAATTCGACAATTTGGTCGAAAATTTAATTATTTGGTTGAAAATCTATGTATTTTGTTGAAAATTCGTTTTCTTTTGGTAGAAAATCAATTTTTTGTTGTTAAAAATGTAACTGGTTCAGATTTAACCTGTTTTAGTTAAGGATTCAAGTATTTCTTAAAAATTCGTCCTTGCTCTTTGAATCTAACTTTTTTTTTATCTTAAATTAAAATATTTATTTTTTAAATATCAGCTATTAAATTTTTCGTTGAAAATTCGCCTTTCAAGGTTTACAATTTATCTGATTGGTTGCAACTTAACAGTTTTGTTGATAATTCATGTTCTTAGGTTTAAAATTAAACTATTTACAAAAAGTAAGCCTTTTTGGCTTGAAATTTCAATAATTTGACTTAAAATTCTACTATTAAATACAAAATTAAATTGTTTGCTAGAAAATTCCTTTTTTTATTGAAAATTTTGACTAACATCACATCCATTGTTCAAACTGTTTAGTGAAAAATTTATGTAATTTGTTGAAAATTCTTATTTTTTGGTAGAAAATTAATCTTCTTGATGGCACATTCAACTATATGGTTTAAACTTTATGTATTTTGTTGAGGATTCATTTTTGTTGGTAGAAAATTAATTTTCTTGGTTGAAATTTGATCTTGTTTAAAAATTTAAGTATTTTTCTTGCAAATTCAACTGTTTTGTGGAAAAGCTCATCTTTTTAGCTTGAAAACATTTTGGATGCAATTTTTTTTCTTCATTGACTGAAAAATTGGTCTTGGTTGAAAATTCGTCTTTCTTGTTTGAAAATTCATCTCTTTTGGTAGAAACTTCAATTTTTTTATTAAAACTTCTGGTATGTTGTGATTCTTTGAGATGGCGCACATATTATTTTAGCCAATTAGCGAAGAAGTTCAAAAATATTTTTCGAGGAAACGTACAGAAATAGTAGCATTAGCCGAAAACTGTGAGAAAATAGTGTCTTTATAGTGTAATTTTGTTCGAAATAGTAGTAAAATACACCCGACTCTCGGTTTAGCCACTGACGGTTTAGTAATTCCTAGAACTGCTGGCCCAGGCAGTTTCTCAGCGCGCGGGGTGAGAGAGGGTTGCGACTCTTGCCCGAAAAACACCAGCAGCGTAGCGGAAAGGAACAGTCCGCGGGCACTCACTCGAGTATGTATATTGCGCAATATTATGCATTCCAATTGGAAACGGTTCAGACAGCCCAGACTGTTTACGTTTCGATACTCCCGATTTAGCAACCAGGCTACTTGCAGGCAACCCCCGACACTGTGACTAAACCGAGAGTCGGGTGTAGTGTCATCGCTCAAAAAAAGTGTCAAATAGTGTGATGAGTCCGAGGTCTGCGTTTCATATTACATTCAATATAGAATCTACATTAATTTCATTAACAAGAATTTATTCCCCTATTTTCGTGAAAAATTTTGGGTGTATTGCAATTAAAATTTGTTCTGCACTTCGCGTGGGTGTAAGCGGGAGCAATAACGAGCAGGTACCTCATAGATTCGATTAGATCACTTAACCGGGTGCTACAGGCTGTGCCGTAGCCGTAGCGTCTGAGGCCAGAGAAATAGTAGGCATGTGGTGAATTCCTCGACCGTGACGTAGCAAACCGTAAGCCGTAAGGCACTCTCAAGTCGTTCAGTATCTTCTAGAATCTGTTGATATATTTATTGTACACCTGCATTTGTAAGCAAATAATGAAACGCGTGCCTGCAAGCACTGATATAATCAATTATGTAGGGAACCAGATTTACAAGTTTCTGGGTCATTTCGACAATAAATCATACACATCATCAATTCCGCCATTTCATCCTTTAGATTTTCCCACAAGAACTTTACAATAAGTATTTGAGAATGTTTACTATAACCTCGTCCTATATATTTCTTCTGGAGAAGAAAACTTGTATAATAATCCAATTACATACGATAATCGAATTGCAAGGTGACAATTTTCTCACGATGAGAAAAAATTGAGGTTGACTTTTAAGCTTTTATAATAATAATTGTTAAATACTAATTGATTTATTTATTATGTTTTTTTCTCAATTTTCTCAAAACAGAGGTAGTAGGGTGATTTTTTTAACAAAATAGTGGAACAATAGGCCATAGGGAAATAATTTCTTTTGAATAACATTAATGTAGGAACCATATTTTTTCAACAAAAATTTCAACAAAATAGTTGAGTTTTCTAGCTGAAAAGTCGAATGTTTGAGAAAACATTCCACTTTTAAACATAAAAAGTTAATTTTTTAACAAAAAACTTTCAACCAAGAAGGATGAATTTTCAACTAAAAAAATTAATTTCCCACTAAACAGATGCATTTACACCTAAGTAGTTGAAGGTTCAAGCAAAAAGGAGAAATTTTGAAACAAAATTTCAATTTTTAACCAAATAATTGAATTTTCAACCTACAAAGATGAATCTTCAACCAAATGATCAAATTTTTAAACAACAAAGATTAAACTGCAACTAAAGCCAATTAAATTTTAAACAAATTTCAACGAATTTTCAAACCCAAATGCTATTGTTTTACAAGGCAGGGGAATTTTCAACCCTAAAAGATGAATTTTGAACCAAAAAAGATTACTTTTCCATCAAAAAAGGAATTTTCAATCCAAAAAGACGAATTTTCTATAAAAAAAGAAACAAAATTTCATCAAAAAGGTTGAATTTTCGACCAAAAAAGAATAATTTTCAATTGTTCAAACGAATAAATAAATGTTCAATCAAAAGAGATTAATTATGAACCAAAGGAGATGAAGTCTGAACCCACACTATAATTTTAGACTTTTTAAATAAAAAAAAATTAACTTTCAACCAAAACAGATGACTTTAAGAAATTAGTTGAATTTTCTACAAAATAATTAAATGTTAAACAAAATAGTGAAATTGTTACCAAAATAGATGAATTTTTGACCAAGAATATGATAGTAGACTTTTCAATTAAAATGAATTAACTTTCAACCATAAATGAAGAATTTCCAAACTATACAGAAATTTTCAAACCAAAAGGATGAATTTTCTGTCCAAAAAGGCGAATTTTCATCAAAACAGACGAATTTTTCACCAAAAAATATGTATTTTTAACAATGAATTCCAAACCAAGAATAATATAACAGTAGATTTTTCAATTAAAAAAATAACTTTGAAAAGGGGGAACTTTTTTTGAAAACAGGGTAAAGAAGAGGAATTTTTTAAAAAGCTTAAAAGAGGGGAAAGAGAGTGAAGTTTGTAATTTAATAAACCGCAGAGAAAATTCTGGAAAATTCTGCCCATTGTAATTTAGGAGATATTCGCGTTTTTGTGTCTCAGGATCGAAGTCTAAGATATAATAGACTTCGGATTTTCGATAGGAAATCATTCTTCAATCTGTGCTATACTTGGTAACATTATACTTTTGTCTCCGAAATGACCGGAAGTGGTTAAATTTTATATTTGAAGGCATGCCAATTATGCAATTAAGTAATTGTAAAACGAACATTAATTTCTGAACGAAACATAAACTTCACAATCTTAAATATAAAATGATCTTCGATACTTCAACGGAGATGGTTGGTAACACTGAGCACAATTCCAAACACATTTTTTTCCGAGGACTGAGACCAGATTTATTGCAAAAGTAAAAACGAGTCTAAAAAATTTTGGATTTCAACAAAATTCCAGGCTTCTTCACAATGCTTAAATTTCTAGACAATGGTGTAGTCGAGGTCTGGCGGGGCCTGGTGCCGCCTGGGTACTTTTTTTTGAAGGCCTGGCGGGCACCAAGTCACTTTCTTGTCACACGGAAAATTTTTCAATTCTCAACACAAAAAGACGAATTGACAACAAAAATTAATTTTCAACTAAACAGTTGCATTAACAACCAAAAAAAAGATCTATCCAGCAAAAGAGACGAGTTTTCCAAAAAACAGTTAAATATCAGTTGAATTTTTAACAAAAAAAGTTACTTTTCAACCAAGAAAGATAAATTTTCAACCAAGAGGGATTACTCATCTAGCATAAACGACGAACTTTCAATCCAAAAGGATACATTGTTAACAACACAATTGAATTTTCGACCAAAAATTATGACTTAAACAAAATAGTTAAATTTTTCAAAAATAATTAATTTTTAACAAAATAGTTGAATTTCTAACCAAATAGTTAAATTTTTAGCAAAAAAGAATAAAATTCAATCAAGTATTTGAATTTTCAAGATAAAAAGACAAATTTTTTTCAAGACAGTTGATTTTTCATCAAAAAAGTTCATTTTTAACCAAGAAAGATGACTTTTCTAAAGTTTTAACTAAACATGGAATAGTTAAACTTTCAGATGAAACAAAAAAATTTTAACAAAAAAAAGTGAATTTTCAACAAAGTTGTTAAATTTTCAACCAAAAAGATGAATCATCGAGTAAGAAGATTAATTTTCTACCAAAAAAAGACGAACTTTTAACAAAATACATAAATTTTAAACAAAAGTATTTAATTTTAAAGCCAAAAAGACGAATTATCTACAAAAAAAGTTCAATTCTGAACCCAAAAATATGATTTTTTAACTAAAAAGTTTAATTTTCAACCAAATATTTTAATTTTTTACGAAATTGATGAATATTTAAGGCAAAAAGATGAATTTTCTACAAAATAATAGTATTTTTAACAAAAAAGTTAATTTAAAAGCAAACAGTTGAAGTTTTAACTATAATTATGAATCCTTAATAAAAAAAAATTAATTTGAAAAATGAATTCTCCACGAAACATGTAACAGTTGATATTTCAACCAAACAATTGCATTTTTAACCAGAAAGGATAAATTTTTAACCAAGAAATAGAAATAGTTAAATTTTCAACCTTCAACTAAAAAATGAATTTTTAACAAAAGTTGAATTTTTGATAGAAAATATCACCTTTTAACAATATAGTTGCATTTTCAACAAAATAATTAAATTTTCAACCAAATAATAGAATTTTTAACCACACACGAGCACAGAAAAAACAAAATGTCATGTTTACAGCGATTTCAGACTAATCTTTACCTGCAACAAAAATTACCTTCACGTGTTAAGATTTACCCGCCACGTGGGAAATGGTTACCATGTCAACTCTACTGAATCTTGTTTTCTTTCGATGCGAAAAGTTCAACATTGTCTGCTTAAAAATTACCCGCAACAAAAATTCACTTCTGCTTTTTCTGTGAGATGAATTCCGAATCAAAAATATAATAGTAGCCTTTTCAATAAAAAAATTAACTTTTACCCAAAATCCAAAAAGTTAGATTTTCTTATTGGGTTTAAGTTCTAAATATTATCTAAGTTCGTAACGTTATTTCCACTTATCCCCCCCCCCCCCCCGCTTCAAACTGGTAACGTAGTTTATGGAAAGTACACCTCACTCTCGGTTGCCTGCAAGAACTCTCGTGGTTAAATCGGAGCGATCGAAACGTAAACAGTCAGGGCTGCCTGGACCGTTTCCAATCGGGATGCATAATATTGCGCAATATACTCGACTGAGTACTCGCGCACTGCGGCCCTTCCAAGGCGAGACTCGCAACCGTCTCTCGCCGCTTGAGCTGAGAAACTGCATGGGCCAGCAGTTCTAGGAATTACTAAACCGAGAATGGCTGAACCGAGAGTCGGGTTTACCGCCAGGCCACTTTTTCTTTTAAAACTACACCGCCGCCATTAATATAATCAAGTTAAGGTTGTTGATGATTTTATAATCTAGAATCAAGTATACCATATTTGTTGTAGCGATATGACATTGTGCTTTGATAGTTTGATGGAATGATTCGACTAAATCCGCCCTCAGAAGCACTCGTTGTTTATTTCACTCGCGAGATATGACGATTGCAACATTGCGAAACTCGACGCGGAAATTTTTCAGATTAAATCGTTGATTTTATGGTGGCAGTGATCGAGAAGCGACTGCACCGGGAAGATGAGACGGATTGCGAGCGGTGACACCCGACTGATTCAGCTGTTTGCCAAAGGCCACTAACAGGACTCTTATCACATATCGCGCCAGAGTATAGCGGACGCCCTGTTATGTATATTGTATAAGAATGCAGGTACACATATGCGGATATATATGTTAACATTGGCGCAGGCAATGCGAAAATATATACATATACATAAACATATGCATATACATATTCAATTATACAAATCTTTAAAGAGGGCTCCTGACTCTCTCTTTACAATTTAGACAACAGTACTAATTTAATTTGCATAATAATATACATTGTGTAAGATAAACATCTACTTACAATATTTTCCGGCAATAAAGTCTATTTTAAGAAACACTTTAAAAGTTTGAAAACTTCCATGAGAGTATTTTTTTAATTCCACCAGTAGAGTAGCTCATGTAACAATAAGCGTTTTAAATGCCTGTCTTTTTTCATTGTCAAGTGTGTGGTATGCGCGATAATAAAGTTGACAGTCTTGATAACGTCTAATATCGTTGATGGCCTCAATCGCGCATTGAATGTCACTTTTGTAGGTGTGAATTATTAATAATAAGATCCAATTATAAATCATTAACTAATATATTAATAGTGCACAAATGCATTTTATTGAATATTATTTGTTTAAAGGGTGAAAACGAAATTATCTCAACAGTAATGGTTATTTACGAAAAAGAAACAAATTACATAAGAAAAGTTTAGGGGCCGCTTAAAAACTACGTTAGACTATTCTGAAAACTATTTCCACCCCTCCACTTCTTCGTCACAGATCATTACACAAAGCTTGAACCACCCCTTTTAGGTCCAAATTTTTTTTATTTCGTTTCATAAAAGTCTAAAATAAAACACAAAATATACAAACATAATATTTTAACAGCCTGCACAGCTCAAAATGCTCTTAAAACAGGGGAAACAGAGTAATTTTGTACGAAAATAGGGGGATAATAGGAGAATAAATTCTTTTAAATAAAATGAATGTAGGTTCCATGTTCCTAAGATTTTAAGTCGAAATATATTCAGGGCTCGGAACTGTTCAAGCTTAAAAAAATAGTAAAATAGTAATCATACTTCTCTCAAAAAAGTAACTGAAAAGTAACAATAATGTGGTAAAATAGTAACCAAAAAGAAACATTTTTTACCAAAAAAGACGAAGTTTCCACCAAAATTATGAATCTTCAACAAAAAAATGTATGTTGAAGAAAGTAGTTCAAATTTAATAAAATGATTGAATTTTTCTGACTAAAAAAGATGAATTGTTAATGAAAAATGTAATAGTTGATACACTAACCAAAAAAGATTTTAATTTAATATAAAAAACACTACAATTCATTCAAAAAAGACGATTTTTCAACAAAATAGGTTAAAAGACAAAAAAGTTATCTTTTAACCAAATAGTTGAATTTTCCACGAAAACAGGGGAATCTTCAACCGAAAAAGATGAATTTTCAACCAAATAAGTACATTTCCATCCAAAAAGATGAATTTTCAAAAAAATTATGTATTTTTAAACAAACGGGTAATTTTCAATCAAGAAGATTAATTTTCTACCAAAAACGAAGAATTTTCAACAACAAACTAAAGTTTTAACAAAAATTGTTCAACTTTCAACCGAATTTCAACCAAAGAAGATAAATTCTCATCGAAAAATATAATACATAGTTCGATATTTCAACAACAAAAATTAAAATTTTAAATTAAAAACTAGCAATTTTAGCTAAATTGTAATTTTTATCAGGATTCATAATAAATCAATTGATGGCCCTTTTTATACATTTTACATACGTACTAATTATTATTTTATTGTTATTTCCTTATTTTACCGGCTCTATTGTGCCAAATTTACTACAAAAATTTGAATTTTTACATTTTTTACAAGTTTTTAAATAATACGATTGATGAATTAATTCATTTCGTTATTTTCGTTAACCTTTTCGTTATTTCATTAACCTTTTCACAAAATAAGTAACATTTTAGTAACCGCGAATCAAAAAAGTAACTAAGTTACTAAAAAGTAACACGTTCCGGGCCCTGTATATTGCATTTGCAACAAAATAGTTGAATTTTAAACCCGAAACGATGAATTTTCAACTAAAGAAGATGGTTTATTAGCCAAATAGTTGAATTTTTAACAAACAAAATAATTTTTGATCAATCAGTTGCATTCACGACGTATTTTCAACAGAACAGTTGAATTTTTAACGAAATGGTCATTTTTTCAAACAAAAAAGATTAAACTTCAACTACAGTCAGTTGCATTTTTAAACAAATGGATGAATTTTCAAGCCAAAAAGACGAACTTTATATATGAAAGTTTAATTTTTAGCCATCAAAGATGAATTTTCAAACAAGAAGCCGAATTTTTAAACAAAAAATATTAAACTTTAACCAAGAGCAGTTGCATTTTCAACCAAAAAGATAAAAAAAGATTAAAATTTTTATTAAAAAAAAATCTAATTAAACCAAAAAAGAATAACTCTCAACAGTTAAATTCAACCAAAAAATACAAATTTTCAACAAAATAGTTGAATCCTGAACCAAAACAGATTAATTCTTAACCATTCAGTTACACTTTTAACCAAAAAAGAACAAATTTCTACCAAAAGAGATGAATTTTTAATCAAGAAAGATTTTTAATTCAAGAGAGAGAAAAAATGTCAACCAAATTGTTGAATTTTCATGCCCAAAAGGCAAATTCTCTACAAAAAAGTGGAATTTTCTATCCGAAAATATGAATTTTCAACAAGAAAGTTCATTTTCAACCAAATAGTTGAATTATGAACTAAAAACGATCGATTTTCAACAAAAAATGGAATAATTAAATTTTCAGTTAAAAAATTTATTTTCAAACAACAAGAAAAGAATTTTAAACAAAAGTAGTTAATTCTTTAACCAATCAAAGGAATGTATGTCAAACTAGTTCAACTTACAACCAAGTCGTTGAGTTGAAACAAAACAGATGAAGTCTCAATGAACAATTTAATAGTTGAATTTTCAACTGAAAACGATCAATTTTCATCGACAAATTTTAAAATTTGAAAGCATTGATATAATTTAATTTTTTAATCAGAAAAGCGTCAAGGGTTACAAAACAGTGAAAAGAGTGTAAACTCTAGTCTATATAGGTGCTTTAAATGTGAAACCATTTCACTAATTTTCATTTTTTTCAGGCATTTCAAAAAATTGTCATTCACCATTATATTTTCTATGTATGATGTCATATCCTGCGTTAACCGTCTCTCCTACGTCATAAATCGTAACAAAACCTGTTACCCCCCCCCCCCCCCGGGGGGGGGGGTGTAGTTTTTTAACGGCTCCTTATTCTTTTCCTTCTACATTTTTTTCTTTTTATAAATAATAAATCTATTTCTAAATAATAAAATGCTCAAGCCTGTTTAATATATTTCTTTGATATATTTTTAAGTTCATAGTACCGGTTTCAAAATTATAATTTCAATTACTAGACTTGGAAATGAAGCTTGAAATTGAAAACCTGTCTAAAGACCGAAGTTTAGACAAGTTTACTCACAGTCAACGAGTCTCATTGTTAAAGATAAATCCGAGGATAAATCTATTACAAATATCGTAATATCGAGTCAAGATTTGGGAGCGGTTATACCTGGAAGATTTCGAGTGTAAAGTCAAACAGTTCTTTATTTGCTCTCTGGAATTTTAAGAATTCAATATTTCCCAACACCACTCTACAATCGAGTGAATTATAAATTTATTTTTAAGCCCATTGCTCTCGGTGAAAAATTTAGGATCTAATATTAAGGACACGGCTACAGGTACCGAAATTTCGGTACAAATAGTTCGATTTTTT
This sequence comes from Andricus curvator, assembly GCA_932195095.1. Taxonomy (NCBI): domain Eukaryota; kingdom Metazoa; phylum Arthropoda; class Insecta; order Hymenoptera; family Cynipidae; genus Andricus; species Andricus curvator. Next base: position 133,589 of record CAKNYM010050161.1, on the reverse strand, counting down.
CGCTACAAATAGAGCAGGAAACTGGAAAAGGACCTATTTGTACCGACATTTAGGTACAAATAGCCAAATTTTTTCGGTACATGTAGACACTGCATAATATCAATAAATAATTTAATCCTATATAATGTTTAATTTGATTAAAGCCACCAGACACGTTACTTCGGATGCCCGCAATAAATCAATATTTCGAGGAATAAAGTTTCCTTGTTTACTGATACTGCCCAAAGTTGTTGAACACTTTACTAATAAGCGTCAAAGGAAATACTCTTAACATCCTGCTGTGGAAATCGGCTTAGTTTTAGTACATAAATAAAAGGTTTTGTACATATAATTCCAGTATTTCCAGAAGTACGAGTTCCAGTATTTCCGTACCTGATGCTAAACTCTAAAGTGTGGGTAGCAGTATACGCGCAACATACTGCAATAACAAAATAAATTATATACTTCCTTGCTTGCCCCAGATGTCGAGAAAACATCCGAGGTCAGGGAGGACAAAAAGTATTTGTCAAAACCTCGGACGAGCGCACGCCTCACGACAAGCAGCACCGGGATTTCATTGCGCGACTCGAATAACAATAAGTAGGAGTGAATGGACTCTGAATCCAACTTTCAAACTCTACGACAACCTTAAACCTGAGGCAAGAATCAGATTAATAATTGAGGGCAGAATTGTATGTCTGCATGCCATAATGCATACCAGAAAATTGGGTTTCTCTCCAAAAGGGAACCTCCATTAATTACGTAAGCTGAGGGGGGTCCAAAGCAATTCTTACATCAGTTTCCCCTTTCTAATTATTTTTCAAAAATATTCTCAGGGGTCTCCACAATCCACAGGTGCAACCTGACCCAGGACCGAATGACCATTTTCAGGATCTGTACCAGTTTTTTTTTCGATGGAAAGCTGAGAGACAAGTTATGACCCCTTGAAAGAAAATCTTAGTTGGAAGGGTTTGGTTCATAAATCTGAACCTCTAGGATTTTTTTCTGCTGTGTAAGAAGCAACTCTTTGAGGCACTTTGACTCAGGTAACTGGTAACAGGTAAAAGATGGGGATCCTTCTTGACAGTTCTGTGTCAAAGCTGAGTAGATCCGACCTATTAGCCCGGGATCTCCAGTAGATAGATGATCTACATTCTACCGTCTTAATACCTGTTTCGGCTGTTGAAATTACTTTCTATATACGGAGAAAAGTGGATGTTCGAACTTAACATCTATCTAGGATCTAGACACTTAGGTATAACACATTTAATGTTTAACTATAGGACAGCCATTTAGATCTTAAAGGCTAGTTTCTGTGGATATGACAAGACATACACGCAGAAAAAAGAAATGTAATATGTACTAATCAAGAAATGTAAAGTGTTTCTTGTAACCGTAACAGTAAAAACTGCTCTTAATGAAGGGGTGAACATGTCAAAAGCACTTAGCATTTTGTAATTGTCACAGTGAAGTTAGGGTGAATTTAACGGTAATCCTTTAGTAAAATAAACCTCTATTCCCTAGTATGAAATACGGTAAGATATGTAAAATTCACTGAACCGAGATTACAATCGTGGTGCAGTGAACATTACAGAAGGATCGGTACATGCTACCGATCCGAATAGCTTGTTTAGCTCGCCCTCAAAGTCGTAATAACGCAACCTATCCGCGCGGACCACGGGATGAATTCATGACGCCATCGGCAATGGATGGATTGCATCACCTGAAAAACATTTATTTTTGACATTTCTGTGACAGTCGTCACATTACTCCATATCACCACTTAGCAATGAAGGGGTTTTATAATAAATAACACAATTTTGGATGACACATCTTATTCACAGGTCGCGTACAGTTGAGAGTTTATTGGAGCAAGACGTGTTTGCGTTCCGCGAATGTTCCAGCTGACATGTCTGGATATGAGGTAAATGCGAGAACTTTTGTGGTGTGCCGCGATGGCATGGACGCGTATCAAAAATTCGTTACCGAGCTCGACACCTTAGTTTCAAATGCATTTCGGAATTATTTCACAGATAGCAACTCGTGTAATAGTGTAGTGGTTAAGATACTCGACTTGCGTGCTTAGGTTTATGCGTTCAATTCCCCCCCGTTGCGTGCGAAATTTTAATTGTATTATAAGCGTTGTAACTTACAAATACCGATTAATTATAAGTATATCCGAAAATATATCTTAGAATTAACCGTGTGTTTATTTATTAATTATTTTTTAGCAATATTTTTTTACATTTTATACAGCCGTCCAAACTATAGTCTGTACCGTTAACATAAGTCAGATCTGTTTATATTATCCGTCAAAGTGACATGATAATTCGTAATTGCAGCATCGAGGAACAGTGCAGAATAGCGACTGGATCGGTAAAATCTACTGATCCGCAGGTCAGCAGCACTGGAAAATCGGTACTGGTAACCATCAATGATAGTTAAATTTAGTTGCCTATAATTGTAAAATTTACTGAACTGTCGTGTTGTCCATATACGTACTTGGAAGATCAGTAGATTTAACTTGGTTTTCAGTAAAAAGTAAGGTTCTTTTTTCTGCGTGTATGCAAGTATGCAACGCAGAGTTTTCATACCTCGAATGTTTTTCTGGATAGGAATCAGCTCTTTTATCAATTATTTTACTCTATCCCAACAATTTACAGCATTATTATTACAATCCTGTGACCAAAATATTGATAATGATCATTTTTCCACAAGTTTACATACAACAGGAAACATTGACTATAAGCTTCATCAAGTGAATATTTTTATGCCTAACATCTCAAAATGATAGCAGATGTTACGCATTAATATCTGTATGTTTCGCAGTACTATCTTATACTTTGAACATCAACGTTTGAACATAAATTTTTCTCCGTGATATACACATTATGTAATTATCTGTTTTATCCCTTGAAATCTTTGCAATCCTTTGAAATCCCGTGAATTCTTTTGAAAATCTTATAACCCCTTAAAAATGGTTTTAAATCTTTTGAATTATATGGGTATTGTAAATAATCTCTTCAAATCTCTTTAAAACGATTGAGCTCCTTGGAAATCCCTTAAAACCTTTTAGAAACTGTGAAAATCCTTGAAATCTTCAAAATCCCATCAAAATCTTTTAAATTCTTTTAATATCTGTGGAAATCACTTAAAACCTTTAATAATTGGTTACAATCATTGAAATTCTGTGAAATATTTAGAAATCTTACGAGGTCCCTTCAAATCTTTGAAATCTCTTTAAAATTCACAGAAATCTTTAAAATCCGTGAGAATCTTTCCAAATCTCTTCAAATCCCTTACAATATATTAAAATCCATAACAGTCTTTTAAAAGTCCTTAAAATCTTCAAAATCTCTTTATATCTCTTAAAATCCGTTCCAATCCCTTAAACTCCTTTTGAAATCACCTGAAATCTTTTTATATACCATTAAACCATTTCCCTTTCAGGGTAGGCGTGACACTACCCGATTCGGGTAGTGTTTCTAGGTTTTTCTTGTAGTTATAAATAACTACAAGTGTGGGCTCACCACACCCACGATGTGCCAACAGCACTCATGTCAGTATTCTTGAATGGTCACCCATCCAAGTACTAACCGCGTACAACGCTGCTTAACTTCAGTGATCTGACGAGAACTGGGTTTTTCAGCGTGGTATGGCCGTTGGTGTCAAAAAAAAAAAATTTAAATCTCTTAAAATCTTCGAAATCTCTTTAAAATCGCCTGCCATCCTTCAAAATTCGTCAAAATACTTCGGCATCATATGGAATCCTTATAAATCCAAGGACTTTTTTAAATGTCTTAAAATCGCTTTAAACCATTTAAAAACAGTGACAATTTTTTTAATCACTTCAAATCTTGAAAATCCTTTATAATCCTTTAAAATCGATGAAAATCTCTCAAAATCTGTTAAAACTCCGTGAAATATTTCAAAATTTAATGAGATCTCTTGAAATCTTTGGAATTCCCTTTAAAATTCTTTGAAATCTTTAAGGTCCGTGGGAATCTCTCCGAATCTCTTGAAATCCCCTGAAATCTTTTGAAATCTCTTGAAATCTCTTTAAAATCCACTGATATCCCCTTTAAACTTCGTAAAATATTACTTCGGTGTCACATGAAATCCTTTACAACCATAGTGACTTATTTTGAAATCTCTTACAATCCATTAAAACCATTTAAAACTGTGAAATCGCTTGAAATCTTCCAAATCCCTTATAATCCTTTAAAATCTGTTGAAATCCCTGAAAATCTCTGAAAATTTGTTAAAACTCCGTGAAATATTTCAAAATGTAATGAAATCTCTTGAAATCTTTGAAGTCCCTTTAAAATCCACTGAAATCCTTAATAAAATCCGTGGGAATCTTTCCGTATCTCTTGAAATCCCTTACAATATATGAAAATCCATTAAAATCCTTTATAGTAGTCGGAAATCCTTTGAAATTCCGTTAAATATTTTGAAATTATACGAAATTCCCTAAAATCCGCGGATATACTTTGAAATCTTTCGAAATCTCTTAAAATCCTTTGAAATCCCGTGAAATCATCGAAACCCCTTTACACATCTTAAAATTCGTTAAAATCAGGCAAAATGGTTTGAAATCTTTGCAAATCTTTTGAGTGAAATCTTACAAATCTCTTTAAAATCCCCTGATATCCCCTTCAAAATTCGTGAAAATACTTCAGGATCACATGAAATCATTTAAAATTCAGTTACTTATTTTAAAATCTCTTAAAATCAACTAAAACGATTTAAAAACTATGAAAATCTTTGAAATCGCTTGAAATCTTGAAAATCCCTTATAATCCTTTAAAATATGTGGAAATCCATTACAATGTCTAAAAATCTGTTAAAACTCCGTGAAATATTTCGAAATTTAACGAGACATCTTGAAATCTTTGAAGAACCTTTAAAATCAGTGGGAATCTTTCCGAATCTCTTGAAATCCCTTACAATATATTAAAATCCATTGAAATCTTTTGAAAACTCTTAAAATCCTTTGAAATCCCCTGATAACCTTAAAAATTGGTGAAAATATTTCGGTATCATATGAAATCCATTGAAATCCCGTGAATTCTTTTTAAATCTCTTAAAATCTCTTACAATTCTTTATAATCCGTGAAAATCCCTTAAAATCTCTGACAATGGGTTAAAATTCTTGAAATTCAGTGAAATATTACGAAATCTTTAAGATCTTTGAAATCCCTTCAAAATCCATTGAAATCTGTAAAATTCGTGGCAATCTTTCCGAATTTCTTCAAATCCCTTACAATATTAAAAAAATTGTAACAGATACAAATTTATAGAATTTGAAATATTATGTTAAATTTTTTCAAATCTTACAAAGTCCTCTAAAATCCGTGGACATAATTTGGAATATTTTGAAATCTCAAAATCTTCTGAAAACCCGCGAAATCATCGACACTCCTTTATATACCTTAAACTATATTAGTTAAAATTCCTTAAAATCCTTTGAAATCTTTTTAAATCCTCTGAAATCTTACGAAATCTCTTTAAATCACTGTTATCATTCAAAATTCGTGAAAATACTTCGGTACCACATGAAATCCGTTTTAAAGATCCTTTCAAATCCCGTGACTATTTTTGAAATATTTCGAAATCTCTTAAAATCTGGAATTCTCGTGTTATTTATTTAAATAACACGTTCATTCCGCAACACTGCTCCGACCCAAGTTGCTGATCAATCTCTCTAGCGAATCGCTCTTAATTCTATCAAATCCCTTAAAATCCGTCTGAAATTGCTTCAAATTCTTGAAACCTTTTAAAATCATTTTGAAATCCCTCGTAATCTTTTGGAATCGTTTGAAATACCCTAAAACTGTTGCAAACCCTTAAAATATTTGGAAATTCCTTGAAATATCATGAAATCCCTAAAAAGCTTTGAAAGTCTCGTTAAATTCTGTAAAAATTGTGTAATTGTTTCAAATACTTTGCAGTCCTATGAAATACCTTGAAATCTGTTGAAATATTTTCAAATTACTGAAAACCTTTCAAATCTTCCGAAATCCTTTGAAATCTCGTTTGCTGTGAAAATAATTAATATATTTTTTACATAAATACATATTGAGTAAAACATATGAAACCTTACGTAAGAAGTGGCGGTGGGTCATAGAAATATTGCGAATCCTAAAAATAGGGAGGAGGGGGTTTACAATTTCAAAAATCCTGATCATTTAATGCATGGACGCGTTCCCCAAGCCGGAATATTTCAGAAAGTTCCTGTAATTACATTATATCCGGAAGTTTGGATATAGGAGAGTTTGAAAAATCGGGCATTCCATTCTAATTACTTGTTGGTTCTAAATGAGGGAGGAGACATTCGGTCACTATACCGATTACGAAATGCGTTCCGAGTCAATGAACAAGAATACTGAGTCACTATGTTGTAGCACTTGAAATACCTATTGTTGCATCAGGAAGTTTATAAGAGTCTGCCGGAAATACGGTGCACGCACTGGAAGAAAAAAATTCTAACTAGAGAGTGTATGAAGAAAGAAGACACCCTGCTGGAAATGGCGAAATTCGAGACGTATTATTATCGAGAGTTGCTTCTTCAACATATGCATATACGCGGCATCAGGGAATGCTCTTTATTAACATTAATAGGACACTTTAAACTGGTCGTTGATACGAATAGCGTTTCGAGAGTCGTTACTTTATCGAGGATTTTAATTACCCTCTTGTCAATATTCTCAATCTTAAATCATTATTTAATTACGATTTGAAGAAGAAAAATATTAGGGGAATATTACAAACAATTTTGAATTAAACAGGAAGTGAATAAAAATGATCCTAAGCAGCAAAAAAAAGGCAGGTGTACAGTTAAGTGAACTCAATTTGTGCTCCATCGAACCATAAATATGTTCAGATAGCCATAAAATGACTGGAGCGAATATATAATCGAATAGATAATTATTGTAAGCGTGCATTTTTTTACATTGCAGGAGGCGAAGGTCTTGGAAATAAAAATTGCCTTCATTATATGAATGTTTCAACTCGTATTTCAATTTTATTATTAAATTTTCAAGATTAATAGCGCATAGCTATGATAATCGTGAAATAATATTTATTTATAAGTGAGTAATATTACAATTTATTATTATTTTCAACGTTCCTTCTCATTCCATGGGAGTTACTTGTTTGCCGTTCACAAAGGGACCGTGCATAAATAAATAAATATAAATAATAATAAATCAGCCTTCATAGTTTTCCACTTGAATACGAACTGAATTAATAGAACCCAATAAGGAAATCAAACAATATATTTTGTTAAAAAGTCATCCCTTTCGTTTAAAAATTCATCTCTTTTTGTAGAAATTTAATCTCTTTTAGTTAAAAATAAAACTTTGATTAAAAATCAATCTGTTTCGGTTGAAAATGAACTTTTTAAATGAAAATTGACATTTTCGGTTTGAAAATTCAACTAATTTCTCGAAAACTCGTATTTTTGACTCGAAAATTCAACAATTTGGTAGAAATTTCAACTGTTTATTAGAAAGTTGAAGTTTGTTGAAAATTAATTTTTTTAATGGTAGATTCATCATTTTAGTTAAAAATTAATTAATTGATTGAAAATTTAACTATTTTGTTGAAAATTCAACATTCGGTAGACAGATCGTATTTTTGGCTTGGAAATTCAACATTTTTGTCGAAAATGACCTCTTTTGTTAAAATTCATATTTTAGGTCTGAAAATTCAACTGTGTTGCAGAAAATTAGTCTTTTTGGCTTAAAGATTGAACTGTTTTGTAGAATATTCGTTTTTTTTTTAATACAAATTAATTGTTTGAAATGAAAATTCAACTATTTGGTTAAAAATGTATGTATTCTGTTGAAAATTGGTTTTTTTCGGTAGAAAAGTAATCTTCTTGGTTGAAAATCCAAATATTTGATTAAAAATTTAGACATTTTGTTCAGAATTCGTCTTTTTTAGTAGAAAATTAATTTTCTTGTTTGAAAATTTACTATTGTAGTTGAAAATTCATCCCTGGTTGAAAATTGAACTACTTTGTTGATAATTGTTTTCTTTTTTGTTAAAATTTAATTTTTTTAAATTGAAATTTAACTATTTGATTGAAAATTCAACTGCCTGAAAATTCACCAATCTGGTAGAAAATTCGTTTTTTTTGGTATAAAATGAATCTTCTTGGATGAAAATTCAACTGTTTGGTAAAAAATTTATGTATTTTGTCGAGAATCCGTTTTTTTAGTAAAAAATTGATTTTCTTGGTTGAAGATTTATAATTTTAGTTGAAAATTCATCTCTGCTTGAAAATTTAGCTAGTTGGTTCAAAATTCAACTTTTTTATCGAAAATGATCTCTTTTGCTAAAATTCATATTTTTGATCTGAAAAGTGAACTTTTTTGCAGAAAATTCATCTTTTTCGCTTGAGAATTCAACTGTTTTGGAGAAAATTCGTCTTTTTTGGTTGAGAATTCATCTTTTTGCTTAAAAATTCAATTATTTGGTTGAAAATGCAACTGTCTGTAGAAAGATTGTATTTTTATCTTGAAAATTCAACATTTTAGATGAAGTTTTCTGTTCCAAACTTTTCCAAAATCCAGCAACTACTGGGTTGAAAGTTGAAATACTTTGTTCATTCATAAACAACAGTCCAGGGCCCCCCCCCCCAACTGACTTACGTCATTTTTCGCTGACCCCTGAATAAATTCACGAAAAAATTGAGTCGGAAAAAATTACGTAAGATAGGGAGAAGAGGGGCGGTCAGAACTTCCGGCCCTTCAAAGGGGGCTACGTGGTTCAAAGTTTCAGAAAAAAAACTTTACGTAATTTATGCACGGTTCCTAATAGGCCTAATAGAATAGAGATTTAACAATCGAGTAGGATAAGGAAAACCATGTTTTCTTTGACATTCTAGAGGTAAAGACACCCGTTTTACAATGCTAAAAGTGAAAACTACCGTGAAATTGAATAATTACTTTGTAATCTACGAGGGATATATAACTACCGTGGAGGAAACCGGCTTAAGTGTGGTGTCATCAACTGGAAGTGAAACCATAGTAAAGAGACGGATAGCCTGGATACAACGACCCTGAAGCAGCCCTTCTAAGAGTTCGAAATAACCGGGGGTGACTTTCTCAGCATGAATCTAAATAGAAACTGACGGGGAAGACTTTTGCGATCTGAACAAAGAACGAATACGAAGTCTAATTTCTATTTTTGAACTCTGCGAAGACATGCAAATAAGAAGCACATGAAAGGAGAAAAAGGATCAAGAAAACGAGACGTTAAAACTTAAAACGAGTCCCAGCTGCCTCGAGCTGAAAAGCCAAACGATTCAGAAGGAAAGAATCTGGGAAAAACAAATAAACAATCGGATCTTCCAATGTCAGAAGCTTGGCTTGTTTTTATGCCAAAAAATGAATTCCAAGCTAAAGTGACTCGTTGTTATTCCTTAAAATTGATTTGCCTTAAATTCAGCAAATTTTTTCTGTACTTTTTAGCCAACCTGGTCTGAACTTGAGACCTCAAAAATTAGCTGCAAATTCAAGGGATTGTCAGATATCTCTAGATTTTTCCAAATACAATTTTTCTTAATACGGAGCCATTCAAGTATCTTCAAACCATTGCATAATATTTGAATAACCCCTTCAATTATCCATCTATGAATGGCTAAATTGTATAATTAACTACATTTATTAGAAAATTCAAAAATTTTTAATAAATAGGAACAAGACAATAATTTCGCGAGTTTAGTATAAATAATGTTTTTCTCAATCCTTATAAATATCTGAATGTGTGAAAAAGTACATTTCATATTTAAAATTTAATAACAATGTTCTTTAATTTATGAAAATAACTTTATAAAAGGACAAGTAACTTCTTAATGGTACAAGTTTGTAGGTACTTTCGCGGGAATTTTATCATTGCAGGATATTCTTAAATATATATTAGTATTATCAATATCGACTAATTAAAGACATGAATAATACCATAAACATAATTAATCAATTTTTAAATTTGTTGCTAGAGCCCATGAATTTGATAAACAAATATAACATTTTTTATTATTTGCATATACTTTTAATTAAGTGCATATTTAAGGTGGGTAAAGTTGACAGCACCATTTAATAATTTCATTATTTCTTCCAAGCAATAATTAAGGGCTCATTTAGGGCTAATTTAATGCCCTAATGCCAAATTTTCGGCTCTGCAATTTGTTTAAAAAACCGGTGGTGCTGCCAACTTTACGTAAAGTTAGCAGCACCACCTTATAAAAACGGTGAAGGGATTAAAATTTTGAATTTCTATTTTCACAGGAATTTCCGGCTCATTTAAGGCTTACAAAATATAATAAGAAAGTTTTGAAAAAAATTGTTTAAACAATTTTTAAAAAATTAACTAAACGAATTTTTTCATACCATATCGTTAGGCTCATGAAAGGCTCTCTGAATATCGTGGTATTCTGAAATTGTTTATATACGTTTGCAACATTAAGATAACATCCCGAAAGCTCAAAAATGAGCAGCACCACCGTATAGAAACGGTGAAGGGATTAAAATTTCGAATTTATATTTTTACAGAAATTTCCGGCTCATTTAAGGCTCACAAAATATGATACAAAAAATTTCGAAAAAAATTGTTTAAACAATTTTTTACAACAATTTTTTAAAAACAATGTTTAAAAAATTAACTAAACGAATTTT
>CAKNYM010050161.1:100446-117925 GCA_932195095.1 Andricus curvator | reverse complement strand
AAAATTCGTTTAGTTAATTTTTTAAACATTGTTTTTAAAAAATTGTTTAAAAAAATTGTTTAAACAATTGAAAAAAAAATTTTCATCATATTTCGTGAGCCTTAAATGAGCCGGAAATTCCTGTAAAAATAGAAATTCGACATTTTAATCCCTTCACCGTTTCTATAAGGTGGAGCTGCTCATTTTTGAGCTTTCGGGATGTTATCTTAATGTTGCAAAAATATATAAACAATTTCAGAAAACCACGATATTCAGAGAGCTTTTTATGAGCCTAACGATATGGTATGAAAAAATTCGTTTAGTTAATTTTTTAAACATTGTTTTTAAAAAATTGTTTAAAAAAAATTGTTTAAACAATTTTTTCAAAACTTTCTTATTATATTTTGTGAGCCTTAAATGAGCCGGAAATTCCTGTGAAAATAAAAATTCAAAATTTTAATTCCTTCACCGTTTTTATATGGTGGTGCTGCTAACTTTACGTAAAGTTGGCAGCACCGCCGGTTTTTTAAACAAATTGCAGAGCCGAAAATTTGGCATTGGGGCATTAAATTAGCCTTAAATGAGCCCTTAATTATTGTTTGGAAGAAATAATGAAATTATGAAATGGTGCTGTCAACTTTACCCACCTGCATATTTAACATATTAATATTTTCCATAAAATATGTTTTCCTAAGATTAGTAACAATAATAAAAGAAGTTGGATTAAAATAAGTATACATCCAGTACTATAAATTTACTATTACAAATAAAAAAAACATCGTTATTTAATGTATAATTAAATTTCTTAAATAAATTTAAACAAGCTTGAAAAACTCCCGGACATTTCCAGGGTTTCCAGGTGGCTAGCCACTAGGGTGGCAAAAAAAAAGATTTTTTTTTACTATCTCACCCCCCCCCCCGGTGTTTTTTGGTTTGTTAAACAAATAATTGTGTAATTATTTACAAATTAAACCAAAATGTTTAACCCGTGTTCCAAGGCCTTTAAACGCTAAAAATTGTTAATTATTTTGTTTTGTGTAAAAATGATTTACATAAAAGCAACAAGCATGACAATAAAATGATGGTAGAAATTACACTGAAAATAACTTAAAACCTGATTTTATTCAGAATACCACCCCAAATAGTGAAAACCCACCCTCTATGGGTGGTTAAAAATGTATAATGTGCCTTTTTTCACCGTTTTCACATAATTTTTCATAAGAAAAGTGCTACTAGGATGCCTTCAGAAATATTGTTTAAATATATTTCAGAGTTTTTAAAAAAATTCAAGACAATTTGAGTTCCAGTTTTGGGTTTTAAATCACGCTCAATAAAAAAAATGCTAAATTACCGTCTTTTTGAGAAAATTGTGCAACTCTTTTACTTGGGTTTTTAAATAAATCTGTATTAAAACTTTCAATCAGAAAATGGTTTATTTAACAGAATCAGCTCTGAAAATTAGAAAAAAAGGGTTTCTGGTGTGTAAAAGTAAAATCGACAAAATTTTGATTAAACAAATGATTTTTTTTTTCAAAGTCCTAGATCAGGCCTACTCAAGTAGGGGAAAACTGCTCATTTGCCAGATGGGAATTTAACACCACCACGGACCTCTACTCATTCAACTTCACGAGAGCGACCACCCCCCAAGCTTCTGGACTTGCGAAGAGGGAAGTGGTGGTGGAACTCGAACATGTGGCGAATGAGCAGTTTTCCCCTACTTGGGCAGGCCTGTCCTAGATGTCTTGTAGATTTATTAAAAATTTTACAGTTTTTTTTAAACTTGCTTTTAAGTATCTCAAGAGTTGAGTCTAAAAATTAAAAAAAAACTAAAAAGAACTTTATTTCCGCCTTTTGACGATAGTACTCTAGTCTGTATTAGGTCTGATATTACTTTTTATCAAATCTTTATGCAAAAAGACGGTTTTTACCATTTTTTGTCTCCCCAAGAATGCTTCGAAGGTCCAAAACTGAAACTCAAATTGTCTTAAATTATTTTAAAACCTCTCAAATATTTAAACAATGTTTCTAAAGTGACCCTAGGACTTATTTGTGAGAAATTATGTACAGAACTACGAAGAAAGTAAAATATCGTTCCAAGGGAACATATTTGATTTAAAATCGAATAAACTATATGCTTCAATCCTGATAAATTTTACCCTATTTAATACCAACAATTTGAATTGTTAAGTTCTATTGTGCACTGTAAAAACTGTTCTTATAGCTTAATTTTGTACTCCTTAAATTAAGCCCATTTTTTTCCTTTAAAAAAGTCGCCTTTCGGAAATCATCTAATCTTTAAAGTGCAGAAAATATACGGCATAAACGATTTATTAGTCTTAAAGGTAAACAAGGGTAGAGTCGTTTTGCGGATGTGAAGCCCTGCTTGACTCTCAATATTTACTTGACGTATGATCGAGACAAGAAACATATTCTCCACATAGGTAACAATACAGTCATGCATATTTCTTCTTCCGTCCCAAACGAGCATTCTGGCTTCGAGTACTTCAAAACTGGACTTGTACTTGGGACAATCCGACAAGTCTTTTTGCACGTACATGAAAACAACAAGTTTCGCGGTCGTGTAGACTATAGGACGTGGACAATGCACAAGATCTCCCATACAAGAGTATCGACACATACACGTAAAGATATACAGAAACGCTTTTAATAAAAAGCAAGACCATTCCTGGGCGTCGCGAGCCTCGGTAAACAAAATTTCTTGCCGTTCAAGAGTAATTATTATCATTTATGCTCCACGAGAAGGCTGAAACAATTTTTCCCCCCGAATCTCAACGTTAACGAAATTCATTGCCTGAATTGACCTAAATGATCTCGTCCTATTTGTTTTAATTGAGAGAAGAAGCAACAGCATTTTATTAGAGAAATAATGGTATTTTCGATGATGAATGAATGTGTCTTTGATTAATTTATCGAGATTTAATTTGATCTACTTGACTTGAGAAATCGACCACAAGCGTCGTCGATTTCACTTTGACTTTTTATAAATCCAAGTTAATTTTTATCACGAAATCTTTCATTCCGGGGTTTTAATTAAAAAATTAAAAATAAATCAATCAAAAGAGATCGAGAAGTGCTTAATTAAAATTTAGATTTGTCTACTATTGAAACGCATAAACTGTTTTGAATGTGATAAATGAATAACTGGATGATTAATCACGCTGCTTATTTCTAGTGACATTTCGTGCCTGACTGAAATCAATCAAGGAAATTTATACCTATAATGAAGAATGAACCTGAAGTGACTCTTGGAATATAAAACTGCTGATAAATAACGCCAAATTTTTAATTAGCAACTAAAACACTCTAAATTCCGTTTAAAATCTCTCAATTTTTCCAGAATAACATTACATCCGATATAGGAAATATGCACCACTTCAATTTTCCTGCATTTCATCATTCGATAGACGTTAGCCTTATCCGTGTACAATCGACTGCACTTTCATTGCGACTCAAATCATTTTATTTCCCGCCATCAATCCAAGATTGTTCAGAGCACATCAAACCTGTTTATAAATAAATTAAGCATTCGAAACAGCGTTGTCGCACCGATTAAGAATAAATTCTACGCGTCTGCTCGTAATCTAGGCAAGTTTTGCACAACGTCTCATTTATTATTGAAATTGTTATAATAAGCTTTAGAAAGTACGCCACTTATAACGTATACGTACACAGGCCTGTGTTCATGTGTGTGCACCCGATACAAGGACCTGTCTGTCGGGCCGGGAAACGTCTACTACTACCTATATTATGTACAAAGAATGAAAAAAAAAGTTATTTGATTCGACCTTTTCGTATCCTCGCGGTAATCTTGGCGTAATTACTCAAGTATGCACTCTCTGTAAGGAGAGATTTCGCAATCACCGCTGTGACAATACAATGCACGGTTCTTGACATTAATTTCCTTGCAAGGCTCCAGCCTTGCGTTTTTCGAATTTTTTTCTTCCTCCTTTTTTCTTTCACCAAACCGCATTTTGAAACAAGGTCTTGTGCATTTTTGAAATTACAATCCGCGATTGGATTAATTTTATAATCAGTACTTTAAAAAATATGAATTAGTGCACCAAAAGCACTCTAAATTTTTCTCAATTTTACTACTGTACATATTATATATAGTAAAGCAAAGTAAATTACTTCCAAGTAAGTTGCAAATCGATCGTTTAGCTGCGATCGTTAACGGTACAAATTGTGAAAGTCGACGTCAGTTTCAATTCTATAACTTGAAATTCTGCAGTGATCTTCTTTGTAACTTGGGAGCGCATGCACATTATCATTCCTAAGGTTCTTTTACTTTCCAATGTCTGCTCGAAAATTGCAACGTTTTTCAGTCTCATTATATATTTCTCGCATAGTATATGAAAGGAGATTCCATTACTGAAGAGTATATTTACGATAAGGAATTGGAGGGAACGCCCAGACTATTCAAACTGTATTAAGTAGAAAATAAAACAATTGTGATAACAAAACCCCCCTAATGACCTTCCTAAATTAAGGTTTTGAACTATTTCGATAAATGAAAGAATTATCTGTAAGTCTAATTTGTAATATTCATTTTCAATTAAAACGTGAAGTTAATGGTTATCTTCAACTGAATAAATGTATAAGGATTTGCTTGCTAAAGTCGGGTAATTTAAACACAATGCACATTAAAAAAAAAGTAATTTTGTCTGAATTGAAGTCTTGGAGACGGCCTTGAAGGCTGGAAGCTTCTTTCCGACATTTGTGCTCGCAGATAATGGGTTCCTTTTCCGAGGCAGATGAAATACACGGAAAGAAGAGACGCCAAGTGATACGTTATAAGAGTATGCCTTGTGAATTTCGACTTAATGACATCCGCACTCCCACGTGCTACATCTGCTTCCCCACCTTTCATTACGCATGCCAGTCTCTCATCTAATGCACTCTATTTGTTGACTATTAAATTTCTCTAATTTTCATAAATACAACATGAATTACAGAATGAGATATAGTGTGCAAAAACAAAGGTAAACACATAAAAGTTGCAAACAATTTAACGTGTTTTCACACTTTGTGTTTGTTATTGCTTTAATATCCTCTTGAGATAGGTCTCGGGTTCAATGCATTATAATACATCCAAGAATCATTATCGAAATGACGTCAGAAGGAGTAGAAAGTTGTCAAGAAAAATCGACATTCCTGTGAGTGCTTGACAATTTACATTCTGTGCATATGATACAATAAACCGTTTCTGCGCAGCCTACGTGGGCGCCCCTAAACAAGCCACATTTCATTCATCCTTATAACCCGAGGATGGTATATATGTGTAACTATACAAAAAACGTAAAGTTTTGGCCACAAATTTTCTGTAAATATAGAGTTTGACGTAGCGACCAGGAAATTCCAATTCATTGACAAAAGGTGCCCAAAATTTTCGATTAGCATAAATTTATCCAAACATTCTCAATAATTATTCTATGTATCTTCTTCAGCACTTGACATGTGAAAATCGTTTACCTTTATAAGAGAATGAATAAAACATTGAACGTGCCTATTTCTTACGTACTTTCAAGAGCAAAGGTTGCTTTTTAGGTATTCCTAACCATACAAATCTTCTTAGGTGCTCTTGTCTTGAAAAATTATCATAAAGAGCAGTAGAGTGGATTGGAACATGAGAGATGATGAAGCACACATTTTTCAGATATACATATAGTTTTCTCAACATGTATGTTTTTGGAATTTGTTTCTGTTTGAAAGTATAGTAGATCATCAGATATACGATGCGTTTACAATGCTTTTGTTGTTTGTGAAAGAGGCATTTTCGAGTCAAATAGTACTGCAAGTTCACATGTGATGTGCAATAAACGTAAGTAATCACGAAAGATAACGAGCTCTTCTGAATAAACATCGTCACAAACTACATTGTGAAGAATGTAATTTTTTATCTTTAAATTCAGGAAATATCTATGTACGATACAAATACCTCAGGCATGAATCACGCACGACATTCTTATCATAGGACATTTCTAATTAAGGAACTATGATACTCTTGAGAAAATCAATTATGACGCAAAGAAAAAAGCTAGGCTTACTTTTCCTGCGTCTTATTTTTGGTAATTTTCTTTGATTTAACAACTCAATTTAAGACTTTTTGACTAAAAAATGCTGCGTCTCAATTAGGGATCAATAACCGACTCAAAATGAGCCCTTCTCATTCTTCTGAAATATATATAAAGCAAATAAAAATTGTAATATAGTCTCGAAAATATTATAGTATAATGTGTGCAAAAATTGAATTACTCTTCACAGACGGTCTACGAAAACGAGCATGTAAACGAAAGCTCTGACCAGAAAATCATGATTATCTACTTATTATGCATTCTTGATACTATCTAAAAGAACGACATTCATTATAACGGTATCGATGATTACGAATTATCTATAAAACCAGTTTGGAGCGCTGCAACCAGTAAACTGAATTGAATCCAAGTCAGTAGAGTAAATAACCAACCGACACCGTCATCTTTGTAATAAAAATGATAAAGACATGTCCCATAAAGCATACTGCAATATTGTTATTTTGCATATAAAGAGTTTGCAGATCCCTCAGCCATTATTTTACGATCTTGGTAATCTTTAATTATATATTCCATCGCACTTTTTCATGTTTCAATTACCGCGTGTACCATAAATATCTTTTAATTCAAATGTATGTATGCTATAGATCATATCCACTGTAAACAAATCGTAGCAGTGATCTTGCCTGCTGTCAGCATACATATTGCAAGTTTCACGATTATAGGTTCCAAATAAAGTTGAACTTGGAATGGAAAGGTGCATTCAAGACAGATAAATCAAGATCCAAACTATTAAGAGTTAAGATACTCTCCTAATGAATAGTTTAAGCAATTATGACCTTTAATTAACCTTTTAACCACCCCCAAGACAGTAAATTCCAGATATATTTTTGATCTAATGTTGGATAATTTGTATCAGGAGCACAACCCCACTCACAAATTTATATCTTGTCAATAGTTTTCAACGTTTTTATCAACTTCAGATAAAAAATATCTCTGAGATTTACTGCGTTATTGATATATCCAAGAAAGATCAATAACCCGATACTATGAAATTACTTTCATGCTTTCAAAACATTGCCCAACAACGAGCCCAACAAAGATTGAATACCGATGCACAGATCTCAACGCATTTCTCATTGCGAATATATCGCAACCGGCTTTTCGTCATCCCGAGGATAATAATGAAGAAGGCGTGTTGTCAAGATTATTTCCTCAAGGCGTGACATTTCCCCATACCGAAAAACTAATTTCCGGCTTCGAAATGTGCTTCCCATTCCTCATTCTGCAATTTTACCGCAATCTCGGATCCAAAAGAAAGTTGGGAGCATATCAACGCATATGGGGGGTACAATTTTTTAAACACACGTATACGACGAAATAGTATGCAAAATGGTGTATGACGCGTGTGACTTGTGCATACGATGAGAGCACATGCGTTCTGTCCTCGTCGAGCAACTATTGGTAACCGTAACCGAACTCGCTCCCAGGACTCGCCAAGGATGTTGGTCTGATGCTCTCAAAGAGGTAAGAGGAGTTGAGATGGGGGAAGAGAAGGAAGGGATTTATCCCAGAGCTCAAGAGTGGTCCAGCAACTCCACACAAAACACAAGAGGCGCACATGGGAACACACATTGCCATCTTCTCATGTGTGGATCTTGATTCTTGACAAACACAGTCAACCATGGCGTACTACCCAGTACTACCTAAACACCGTTCTTCGAGAGACGCGCATTAAAAAGTCCATTGAGAGATGGGATTTCTTGATATTACGACACGTTTGGTATTAGGCGTGAATATCGTTTCACGTTTGTCCTGTCATTCCCTTTTAAGTCCAAGACTCGACTATTTATATATTACAAAGTGGTCTAAAATAATTGACTGTTTGGATTTACACGGGCGACGGCATATAATACTAGCTGAAAAAATATACCTAATTTTTTATTTTCTGTAGTTATTTTTCAGCTCTCGAAAAGCAAGTAGAAACACAACTTCTTTTTTAAGTTCAACTTTTCATAAGAAATTATGAACTAATTTATTCCATATGGCAGTTATTTGTCTTCACATATTTCCAGATGGATTTTGTCAACTTTTCATATATATTATGCAAAAAAAATTTACGCCGAAGGAGAATTCTGCCAAAATCGAAATATTTGCAGACTTATCGCTTTGGTTAAGTTTGTGTGAAGTGAAATTTTTACACCTCACAGAATAAATTTTGAAAGGGCCACCCCAAATGGTCAAAGATTTACAATGAAGAAAGGCGTTTGAAAAATGCAGGGAAAAAAATAATTTTACCGTAGGTAAAAAAAATACCGGTAGGTTCACAGGTAATGATTTTATGACGAGTGCAATAAACCGCCAAGTCGAATCCAGTCGGAGTTACTTGCTAACAATAAGACCTCCAGTGGCCTCGCAGCTTAATCTTTAGGATGGGTTCGTCGTTTTGTCACTTTAACTGTAACAGGAAGCTTTCAAACATTTTCCTGGGCTGAAAAATGACTTTACAAAAAAAAGAAAAAAATAGGTAATTTTTTTTCGGCTAGGGGCTAGGCTATACATATTTTCCGTCGCCCGTGAAAATCCAAACAGTCACTTATTTTAAACCTCTCTAATTATTATATTATGCATTAGCAAATTAGAGATGACACGCCTTAATGTTATTATACCGTAACGGAAATTTCAGTAACTTTTTTGGCAAATATTAAAAAATGTATTTAAAAGTTTCGAAATTTTACATGATCAATCATATTTGAGATTCATTTAAAATGAGTTTTGTTTAGAAAGACCTGTTAATAATTTCAAACTTGTTTTCAAAGCTTAATTGGTAAATTAATTTTAATAGATTCATCCGTGAATATTTAAAGCCATAAGGCTAGAAGCTGTGGAATTCTATGTAGAAATTCATAACAGAAATGTTGTGAGTTATCGCTGATATTAGATAATTTAATCATCATCAAGTGGCTCTTGAATTCTAATTAAAGATTCATGAAGAATTTCATTCTATTTTTTTACATACCAGAAATGTTTCCTCATCGCAAATAAGTTTGTTGGTTAAGTATTTGTATAAGGAAGCCAAGCAACGTGGGCGGAAAATCCTTTTTGGTTTCGGAAGTCAGTAGGGTTTCAATCGTGGCAGCAGCCTTGTCAGATACTATATGATCGGTGACTGTTAGTCACACATGAGTGATTAATGAGATTCCGAAAGACGTTTCTGTTTGAATTTAGATGAGCTTCTGTTGGGTGTAATGCCCCATCAATAACTGGACCCATTTTCACACATTCCTTTCCATTGAATTCTCCAGATTCCTTTAGATTAGAAATTTTAACCATAAAAGGAATCAAATAGAATAGGAATACTTCAACTCTTGATAAATCAACTTGAGTTAATTTCTAAATTTTTAAGGATATTGTAGGTTGAAGTTATTAACAAAATGAAAATGGATTTATTCACTTTTGATTCAGCAAAGTCATATTTCACTCATGATTCATCTATTACAAATATAAACTTACAATTTCTTGTTCACACGTGGAATCAGAAAATCATTTTATACATAAGTACTAAAGTTTCAATTGAAAAAAGTTTATGTTTTGTAAAATTATATATTATAAGAGAAAACGAGAGGAAAGATTTTTTCGCCAACTTATTTTCATAATCGAATTGATGATACCAAACATAAAGAAACTATAATTATCTCAATTTTTCCTAAAAATGGATTTATCAATCTCAGATAAGCATCGGATAAAATATCTAGAAAATTTCACATCATCACTTTAATAAGAATTCTCTTTTATCTTATTGTTGAAGACTCTTTTATTACAAAATTCTCACAGGTTCCTGGAACTTTCCACAAGATTTTTTATCTACAAGCAAACTGTTATTAACAGCGAATGAATAGGAGGAACATTCTTCAGGATTCTCTAAACATAGGAAGGATCTTTTTCCTATAGAAAAACACTCGTTAGTGTATTTTGCAAGATATGGGTCAATTGTATTGCTGATGGGATATTGGGGTATCTACCAAAAGTCAATTCAAAAGATGAAAATCCTGTTGCTTGGATTTTCATGGTATTGATTACGAAATTGATGAATTTCAGATTTTCATCCTATTGTTTACTATAATCTTCCATTGATTTCTCAATTAGATTTTTTAAAGTTGAATGCATTCTATCTATATTACCGTTTGCCTGTGAGTAGAAAGATGGTGTTTTTATATGCTTAATATTTAATGCTTCTTCAAATTGTTGCATTAATTCCGATAGGAAATTTAGCAGACAATCCTGCTCACAGGACAGTTTAGTCTAAAGTTCTAAACTCTAAAGCATTTTCTAAAAAATTAATTAAATGACCCGAGACTGAACTCGCATGCCAAAGTGTTTGATTTATGAACAAGTTTTCTCGAAAGTTTTCTTAAACGAGAATTGTAATTTAACACAGAAGCCGCGCACTGGATTTTAAATGTTTATAAACTGCTACCGGAATTTCTTTGTATTGATGACAAAATTTGATGTCGAGGTAATCTCTTCGAGCCATGAGGACTTGATATTTTGATATTTTAAGAGGAATTTCAGTCAATTAGTACAACACAATACTAATTCTGGTGTACTAGAATTGGAGAACAACTTTATCTGATACTCTATATAATTGATAAATATTGACAGCAAAATCAATTAGTGGGAATCAAGTCTGCAAAAAATGGAACGATATAAAAATATCAATTTGCTCCATTTTCGCATTCTCATGACGTTCGAAAGCGAGGCAAGAGAACCGGTCCCGTAAACGGTCAACCCGAGAGATTCATTTTGGGTCTTTGCGGGACCAATAGCGTACGACTGTCACTCGTTTCTGCCTTTTTCCTCAAAAATGAAACAAAAATAACAATCTCACGTGCACCAAAAAACATACGTAAAGACTATAATCAAAATATAATCAGACTTCTTCCGTAGGTTTACAACAGTGATTTTTCTCAATGATTTCATCCTACAATTAAAACGAAAAACAAAACCGCAGCTTCACTTCCACTCGTTGAAATTACTGACCTCAAAACAAAAACCACGTGTAACACACATAAGATATCAAATCATCTCAGCTTGATAAACTCAATTAAAAACTTTTGGAATGCAAACAGACAAATCTCGCTCCAGATCCAAAGGTCGAACAATCGAGCGTCTACAACATTTGATAACAATTGGCCAGGAAGGGTTTTTTCGCGCAAGTGATACACAAACTTTGAACTTGCGGTAAACTTGTGAAAATTATAGGGAAGCTTCGATATTTGCTGGCATTCGAGGTTGGAAGCAAATTCGAATACACACCTGTCTTTCGAGTGGGCGAATCTTGTCGAAAAAGAGGGCAAGCTGGCAGAAGAATCCTAAACTGAAACGGGTAGGCACTTTTTGTAGCACACACACAACAACACAAAATACGTTTTCTTGGCGGTCTCGGCTTCACTCGCGCACGGAAAATTCACATAAGCGCGTGCGTACGCTTTACGCTAAACTAAAATCTCGGTAAACTTTGCCGGTCGAGTCTTCATCTTCGTTCCATTCGACCCAACCCTCCCCTTCACCAGTCCTCCCACCCCACTTTTAGAAGCACTCGTGTGCTACCAACAACCTGGAGTCCTTCCTTGGAAATCCTCCTTTAGACGATATCCACTGTTTCCGGGTACTTTTATTTCCTCAAATTAGTCAAAATCCTTCCCCATCCTTTCAGAGCGAAAGCACCGTAATCACTGAAAACCGCTTCTTTCCTCGTATTTAAATTTCAAATCCACCAATCGGGAGAGCTCCGGTCGGTGACGAACAAGTTGAAATTTCAACTGCGCCAAACTTTTGAATCGTGTCTAAAACTGATGAGATCAGCTTTATTCAATAAGCGATTAGATATTGTTTATGGTTACTTGAGTATTTGTATTTTTTCGAATGTTTGTTGCCAAAATTGTTTAAAAATCAGAGAAAAGGAAGCGTCTTTTTGCCTCTTCTTTGCGATGAACAGCAGTGCTGCCAGTTAAATATTTGTAGGTTATGTACTCGTGAGCCGAAACTTGGCATTAGGTATTTTAGGTTGAGTGGGGGAAATCCAAGATGTCTGTACGCTGAGGGCCAAACAATAATACTATTTGCATGGGACAAAACTTTATTTTTTTAATAACTTGGAAAAAGAGGGTTTTTCATGATAATCAAAAAAGATAAATTTTCATACAAGGAGAATTATTTTCTACCAAAAACGATCAATTTTAAACCACATAGTTCAATTTGCAACTAAAAAGGGAAAATTTTCAAGTAACAGAAAACCGAATTTTTAACAAAATTGTCAAATTTTCCTCTATAGAAATGAATTTTCAACCAAACAAAGTGGAATAGTTAAACTGAAATGATGAATCTTCAAGCGTAAGAAAGAAATTTTAACCAAATATATGAATTTTCAACGCGAAAGATTAATTTTCTACCAAAGAGGCGACTTTTCAACTAAAAAAGATTAATTTTTAACCAAAAATGGAATAATTCAATTGTCAGTATAAAAATAATTTTCAACTAAAAATAAATTTCAACAAAAACAAAATCAAGTTTCAAGAAAATATTTCAATTTTCAACCAAAAAGATGAATTTTCAAACAAATAATTTTCTATAAAGAAAACGAATTTTCAACTAAACAAAAATTAATTTGCAAACAAAAAAAAAACAAAAAATTTTTAACCAATAAATTGAATAGGTTAATTTTCAGTTAAAATAATAATTTTCAACAAAAAAAAACAAGTATTAACAAAATAGTTCAATTTTCAACTAAAAAAGATAAAGTTTCAACAAAAAAATGGAATATATAAATATTCGGTTAAAAAAATTAATAAAAAAAAAGAATTTTCAATAAAATCGGTAAATATTCAACCATATTCAAATAAGAAGAATAATATTCTACCAAAAAAGACGAATTTTCAACCACATAGTTGAATTTTTAACTAAAAAAGATACATTTTTAACCAGAAATTGAATAGTTTGATTTTCAGTAGAAAAATATGTGATACTCAACCAAAAAAAGGTGTTTCAATAAAATATGTACCTTAATTTTTTTAAAGAGAAATTAATTTTCAAATGAAAAATATGAACTGAAAAAAATGTTATAGTTCAATAATCAGTTGAAAAAATAATAATTTTCAACAAAATAGATAAATCTTCAACTTTTTTAAAACAAGGAGAATAATACTTTACAAAAAAGACAAATTTTCAACAAAACACATCAAGTTTCAACCATATAGTTGAATTTTGAACTAAAAAAGATAAATTGTTAACTGAAAATGGAATGGTGAAATTTTCATTTATTTGATTTTCCATCAAATAAATTAGTTTTCATCAAAATGGATGAATTGCCAACAAAAACAATATTGATTTTCAACAAAAAAATAATAACTTTCTACCAAAAACACAAATTTTCAGTTAAAAAAATTAATTTTTAACAGCAACAACAAAATTTCGTCAAAAAAGTTAAATTTTCAATGAAAGAAACGAATTTTCAAACAAGAACAATTGTTTTACACCAAAAAGATGAATTTTCATTTAATTAATTGAAAAAAAAAGTTTTGACAAAAATAGATAAATTATCAACAAAAACAAAATTTATTTTCAAACAAGAAGAACAATAATTTTCCATAAAAAAAGATGAATTTTCAACTAAAAAAATACTACATTTTTTAACTGAAAATTTCGTATATACTTCAGTTTTTAGTTTGATAAATTAATTTTTAGTCAAAAAAAAAAACAATAATATATAGTTCAATTTTAAACCATAGAACTAAACTTTGAACAAAAATAATGAATTTTCAAACAAGAAGAATAATTTTCAACTGAAAAAGATTTTTTTCCAGCAAAAGAAAAACGAATTTTCAACAAAACAGTTTTTTCGCATTTTTATTACAATACATAAATTTTCAATCAAATGCTTGATTTTTCAACTGAAAAAGATCAATTTTCCTTTCATTAATTTTCATCAGAAAAAAACTAACTATCAACAAAATTAATTTTGAAACAAGAAGAATACTTTTCTACCAAAAAGATGAATTTTCAACTGAAGAAAGGACATTTTTTAACTGAAAATTTTGGTATATACTTAATTTTTATAAAAAAAAAAACCAAAGATAAATTTTTAACCAAAAAGGTTAATTTTCAACAAAACGAGACGAATTCTTATTAAGATACATGAATTGTTAACCAAATGGTTGGTTTTTCAACAAAAACAAGATTAATTTTCAAACAAGAAGAATACTTTTCTAACAAAAAAATATATTTTTAACTAAAAAAAGGTACATTTCTTAACTGAAAATTTTAGTTTAAAAAAAATTAATTTTTAACAAAAAAGAAAAAATTGCAACCAAAGATGAATTTTCAACGAAAAGAGACAAATTTTCATTGAAATACATACATTTTCAACCAAATGGTTGATTTTTAAATAAAAAAGATCAATTTTCAAACAAAAATAGAATAGTTACATTTTCAACAACAAAAAAAACTAATTTTCATAAAAATAGTTAAATCTACAACCATAGAGATGAATCTTCAAAGCGCTCCCTAGCGGCTGGTAATTATTGCTTGGCCCTCGGCGTGCAGACATCTTGCCAGCTGACGTCACAACTTGAAACATCTGGCTCTCTTGGCGGGAAAGCATGAATAATACAAAAAATTGTTTGCTCAAAAGAATATATACAAGAAAACAATATAAAAAAATACTTGCACATTTTCAAATTTCAAAACTTTAAAATCTTGGTCAACTGGAAGCAGTAAAATTGAATTTCAATCGATTTCCAATGTTTTTACCATTCAAGTTTTAGCGCTGCCTATGTAGTCAAAATATCTTTGATGTAGTTTACGGTTGTGTACAGATGAAAACGCGCCTTTTTGCTCCAAAATTGGTATGAATATGATCGGATGATGGGGTGGGGGGAGTACTGACATGGTACCAAAGATTGACACTCTGACAGAATCTGAACTGTGCATGATCCAATGAGAACTGTGGTGTGGATCTGTGGATGCGGGCCCAAAAAATTGACGAGTTTATAAGATTTGTGACAATCAAACATTCAGCAAGCCTGAAAGTGTTCCTGATCAAAAATTGTTGAAAACTTGAAGTGCCCTTTATTGAAACCAGAAAATGGTCGATTACAGCAAATGGAAAGATATAGAGGTAAGAAATCTATAATTCAAAATCCTCAAGTGTCAGGAATCTTCTAGAAGAGTGGGTGCCTTTCGGAATGTTTTTGACAATAAGTACGTGCAAAAACAACTCATTAGTTTTTCCATTCGTTTTTAATGTTAATTCTCAATCTGAGTTACCTTTATTTTTGTGCAGCAAATGATTTTGTTACTGTCGTGTCAGTTTGAAATTTTCTAAAAATATATTTTTTTTACACAAAGATATTTAGTTTTTCTCTGCAATATATTGCAGAGAAAAACAATTTGTTAGTCAGTTTAAATTGAATAAGGATTCTTTGTGAAGTATTTTCCGTGAATTTAAATTTATAATGTCTATAAAATTAATCGGATAATCATTTTTATAGGTTATCTTGTGGGTCAACACTGAGGCATATTTGCCTTTTGTCTTTGTCCGAGTTTCTCGAATTTAAATTTTTTATTTCTTTTAATACAAAAAAAATAAAGTCTGATATCTAATAGCTTTTTAAAAAATTTTCCAGATGAAAAATATTCTTATAATTTCATATTTAAATAATTATTTTATTTGTCTAAATGCAGTGGTGTAGTCGAGGCCTGGCGGGGCCTGGCGCCGCCAGGGTACTTTTTTCGAAGGCCTGGCGGCGCCAGGCCACTTTCTTGTCACATGGAAAATTTTTCCAGTTATGGGCCATCCATAAAATATGTTACCAATTTTGGACTTTTTTTTTCTCCTCCGAAAGTAACGTAGCTGTTGGCTAAAGACGGATTTTACGTTTATAAATTCTTTCAAATAAAATTAATGTAGAGAACATATTGCGTTCAATACAAAAGACTTGAAATTCCTAAGATTTCAAGCCGAAATATATTGCATTTTTAACAAAATAGTTGAATTTTCATCCAAAAATCATAACTTTAAAAAAAATTAATTCTCTAAAAAATAATTAGATCTTTAACAATATAGTTGAATTTATAACCAAATAGTTGAATTTCCAGCATACAAAGATACATTTTCAATCAAATAGTCAAATTTTCGCACAAAAAAGATTACAATTTAATAAAATATTTGAATTTTCAAGACAAACAGACAAATTTTTTAGAAGGCCATTGAATTTTTATTTATAAAAAATCATTTTCAACCAAGAAAGATGAATTTTCAACGAAAAAGTAAAGTTTTCAAGCTAAAAAATCGAATCTTTTAAAAAACAGCGGTGTTTTAAATCTAAAAAAAAAATGAATTTTTAACAAAAAAGTTGAATTTTCAACAAACAAGATTAATTTTCTACCCAAAAAGACGAGTTTTCAACAAAATAAATTAATTTTCTAACAAACAGTTGAATATTCAAATTATACAATATACAGGATGAAGTTTCAACCAAAAATGGAATAGTTAAATTTTCAGATAAAAACTCTGATCAAAAAGAACTTTGAACAAAAAAAAACGAATTATCAACAAAATTGTTAAATTTTCAATCAAAAAGACGAATTTTGTACAATACAGTAGAATTTTCAACATAAAAGTTCATTTAAAAGCAAATAGTTGAAATTCCAACTCTAATTATGGATCCTCAATAAAAAATTAATATTTCTACAAAATTGTTTAAATTACGTCGAATGATCTATTTTTCAAGCAAAAAAGATGAATTCTCAACTAAGCATAGTAACAGTTGATATTGCAACCAAACAAATGCATTTTTAACCAAAAAGGATCAATTTTCAACCAAGAAGAATAAATTCCTACCAAGAAAGACGAATTTTCAACCAAAAAGTTACATTTTTAACTGAAAAAGATAAATTTTTAACAAAAATTGAAAAATTCGATTGTCACTTTAAAAAATTTATTTTCAACCAAACATGCAACGAATTTTCATAAAAATAGTTCAATTTTCAACCAAAGAGATGAATCTTCTACTAAAAGAAAATGAATTTTTAACAAAGTAGTTGAATTTTTGATAAAAAATATGACTTTTTGAAATATAGTTACATTTTCAACAAAATAATTAAATTTTTCTACCAAATGATAGAATTTTTAACCAAACCAGATGAATTCCGAACCAAAAATATAATTGTAGCCTTTTTAATAAAAAAAAGAACTTTTACCTAAAAATATAGTTGGTTTTTCTTATTGGGTTAAAGTTCTCAGTGTTATCTAAGTTCGTAACGTTATTTCCACTTATGACCCCCCCCTGTTACAACCTTAGTTTTCAGCCCCCCCCCCCCCTCAAACTGGAAACGTAGTTTATGGAAAGTACCGTCAGGCCACTTTTTCTTTTAGGACTACACCACTG
>CAKNYM010050161.1:70858-100046 GCA_932195095.1 Andricus curvator | reverse complement strand
TGTCTAAATGGTAAATTCTTTTTTCTCGTTTTGCGCTTAAATGCGAACTAAATTAGTAGAACCTAACAAGAAAAATCAATTATTTTTGGTTGAAAACACTACTATTATATTCTTGTTTCGGAGTTCATCTCGTTTGGTTAAAAATTCTAGTATTTGGGTGAAAAGTTAATTATTTTATTGAAAATGCAACTAGGTTGTTAAGAAGTCATATTTTTTGTCCAGAAATACAGCTACTTGTTTGAAAGTTAAACCCTTTTTTTCTAATTTTATTGTTTTGTTGTAGATTCATCTCTGTTGAAAATTGAACTATTCCATTTTTAGAAAATTAATCTTCTGGGTTAAAAAAATCATCTTTTGGGTTGAACTCTTTTGTTGAAAATTCATTTTTTTTTAAGATTAATCATATAAAACATTATTATTAAAACTCCTATTTTGTTGATAATGTAACAAGTTTGTTGAAAATTCGTTTCTTTTTGGTTGAGAATTAATTTTTTTTTTTAAATTGAACTATTTTTGGGAAAATTTCACTTTTTGGTAGAAACTTAACTTTCTTGTTGAAAAATCATATGTTTGGGTTATAAATTCAACCGTTTTGTAGATTGTTGAAGATAGTTAATTAAATCCTTCTTTTTTTATTAAAAATTCAACTACTTAGTTAAAAGTTGAACTAGTTTTTTAAAAATTCTTATTTTTCTAAAATTCACCTTCTTGGTTGAAAATTGAACTATTCCATGTATTAAAAATTAATCTTCCAGTTTAAAAATCATCTTTTGGGTTGAACTCTTTTGTTGAAAATTCATTTGTTTAAGATTCATCATTAGTTAAAACATCGTCTCTTTTCTTGAAAAGAGAGTAATTATTTTGTTGAAAAATCGTTTTTTTTTTGTTTAAGAATTTATTTTTTGTAACTGACAATGTAACTGTTCGACTTTTGGTTGAAAATAATATTTTTATTGAAAATTGATCCTTTCTAGTTTAAAATTCATGTATTTTGTTAGAAATTCGTCTTTTTTGGTAGAAAATTAATGTTCTTGGTAGAAAATTAATGTTCTTGCTGGAAAATTCATCTTTTTAGTTGAAAATTTAACCATTTGGTTCAAAATTAATCTTTTTTAGTTGAAAATTCAACTACGTAGTTGCAAGTGGAACTAGATTGTTAAAAATTTGTATTTTTGTAAGATTCACCTCTTTGGTTGAAAATTTAACTATTCCGTTTATTAAAAATTAATCTACCGGTTCAAAAAATTATCTTTTGGGTTGAACTCTTTTGTTGAAAATTCATTTTTTTAAGATTCATTATTTTAGTTGGAAATTGAACTAGTTGGTTGAATGTGGAACTAGATTGTTAAAAATTCGTATTTTTTTAAGGTTCACCTCCTTGGTTGAAAATTTAACGATTTCATTTATTGAAAATTAATCTTCCGAGTTAAAAAATCATCTTTTGGGTTGCACTCTTTTGTTGAAAATTCATTTTTTCAAGATTCGTCAAGAATGTAGTTACATTTTGAGTTGAAAATTTATATTTTTGATTGAAATTTGTTCTTTTCTATTTGAAAATTCATGTTTTTTGTTAAAAATTCGTCTTTTTTGGTCAAAAATTAATCTGGATTCATTATTTTTTTATTAAAAATGCAACTTTTTGGGTCTAAATTAATTTGTTTTGGTCGAGGATTCAACAATTTTGTAGGAAATTAAGCTTTTCAGTTGAAAATCCACTTTTTTGTTAAAAATTCATATTTTGGTTTTAATTTAACTATTTGTTTAAAGATTCCACTATTTTTATGAAAATTTAACTTTTCAGTAGAAAATTAATTTTTTTTGTTATAAAATTATATTTTTGGGTTGAAATTCAAAAATTGTGTAGATAATTCGTTAAAATATTTTTTGGTTGCAATATCTACTATTACATTATTTGCTGAAAATTGGCCTTTTTTATTTGAAAATTCAGCTTTTTGGGTAAAATTTACTATTTTGTTAAATTTTTCTTTTGTTGAAGGTCCATTTCATTGGTTGAAAATTTTATTATTTTGTTGAAAGTTCGTTTTTTTTTAGTTTAAAATTAAGTTGAAAATTGAACTTTTTAGTTAAAAATTGGTCTTTTTTGGTTACAAGTGCAACATTTTGGTAGGAAATTAACTTTTTTGTTGAAAGTTCATATTTTTGGGTAGAAAATTTAACTATTTTACAGAAAATTCGTCGTTTGACTTGAAAGTTCATCAATTCGGCTGACAATTTTTTTCTCTCTTGACTGAAAAATCTTTATTTGTTAAAAAAATGCACCCTTTCTTAATGAAAAATGAACCTTTCCCATTTTTGGTGAAAAACGAACGGTTTTAAGTGAAAAATTTAAAAATTTGTTTAAAATTCATGTATTTTGTTGAAAATTTGTCTGTTTTTTTTTTAAGATTCATCATTTTAGTTGAAAATGTATGTTTCTGGATGGAAATTCGTTTTTAGGCTGAAAATTAATTTTTTATGTGAAAGTTTAACTACAGATTCTATTTTTGGTTGAAAGTTGATTTTTTTTTAATTGAAAATTTAACTACTTGGGTAATAGTTGAACCACTTTGTTAAAAAAATTTATTTCTTTGGTTTAAAATTTATTTTTTTAATTGCAAATGTATCTTCCTTTTTTGATTAAAAATTATTTTTTTTTTAGTTGAAAATTCATATTTTTGTGTTAAAATTCAACTATTTTGTAGAAATTTCATCTTTTAGCTTGAAAGTTTAACAATTTTGATGACATTTTTTCTTTCTTGACTGAAAAATGTTTAGTTTCTGAAAATTCGCCTTTTTTGTTGGAAAATTAACTTTTTTCTTGAAAATTCATATTTTCGGTTTAAAAATTGAACTGTCTTACAGAAAATTCGTCTTTTAGCTTGAAATTTTAACAATTTGCACTGAATTTGGTTCCTTCTTGACTGAAAAATATCTATTTGTTGAAAATTCGTCTTTTTGGTTGAAAAATTCAAGTCCTGGGTTAAAAATTGAACTAATCTGTTGAAAAATTGTATTTTTGGTAGAAAATAATTATTTGCGATTATTTGCGTTGACATTTGAACTGTTTTGTAGAAAATGTGTCTTTTTTGCTTGAAAATTGGTCTAACTATTTGTTTGGAAATTCATGTATTTTGTTGAAAATTCGCATTTTCGGCGTAGAATTCATTTTTCTAGGTTGAAAATTCAACTTTTCGGGTTGAAAATTCTACTATTTTGTTAAAAAGTCATATTTTTTGGTTGAAATAAAAAAATTTGAAATTGTTTTATTTTGTTTATAAAACAGTACATGTTAAAAATATTGCAAGATTAACATTATGTTCTTTGGATAATAATGGTCAGGGAAAATGAAAAATTGGTCAGAGAAAAATGAGGGAATTTTGAAAATGAAGTTGTGAAGCCACCCTGCGTAGAAGAAACATTCTAGTCTCATTTTTTTCTGTTTTTTCAAGCTCCATGTCCCAGTTTGTCTTCTTTTTTTTATTGTCCTACATTCCGAAAATCAGCTCTAGTCACCCCATTCTTCATGAACACAAATGTAGAAACTGCTGTTTCAACATCATTTTGCTGCAAATTACAAATTCAATTAAATATATTTTGCGGATTATTGATATCATTTTCTATTTAATAGATCTCAGATGACGAAGATGACACCCATCCCAATATCGATACGCCATCCTTATTTCGATGGCGTCATCAGGCAAGGGTTGAAAGGATGGAAGAGCGAGAACGAGAGAAACGAGAACACGACCGAAAAAAGGCAGAGTAAGGCCCAATATAACATGCTTAAAATATTGATTACTTGACTGAAAGCCTTGTGGCTAAAATTATTGTCTTTATTCATTTACCCAACAGAACCCTACAAAAGCTGAAAGAAACAAAAGAAAAGCTCGCCAAACTAGAAACTGAAAAGAGCGACTCTTCCGACTTGACAGAACTCAAGAAGGCTCTTCAAGAACTTGAGAAAGAAGAGAAAATAATCAAGGACAAGGAAGAAGAGCTGAAAAAGAAGGAAAAATTAACACCATGGAATGTAGACACCATTGCACAAGAAGGATTTGCGAAAACGGTTATAAACAAAAAGCCAGCGAGGAGAGATGAAGATGCTCTGTTGAGTGATGAAGAAAAAGAGAAGAAAATGAAAAAGTTTATCAAAGAAAACGAGAAGAAGCTGAAGGAATATGGAATGTTGAGAAAGTACGATGATAGTAAGAAGTTTCTACAAGATAATCCACATCTGGTTTCCGAAAACACTGCCAATTATTTGGTGATTTGGTGCATAAACTTGGAAATGGAGGAGGTACTAATTTCTTTAGTTTTTTAAATTACCCACAACACACGTTTTTCGAAAAATCCTGGATCTTTTCTTAGGTCTTGAGTATTTTTGATCAGCGGTTGCGTGACGTTAGTGTTTAGTACTTTCTTCACATACAGATAGAAAAATTTCAAAATAATGTGCTGGAACAAAAGATCAATTTCCGACATAAGATATTTATTTAAATAGGTTTATTCAAAATTGATATTCTATTAGTATCTATTCGGTTCTGTAAGTTTCAATTCGCTTACCGCATTGACAAAAATTAAAATAGAAAATCTATTCGGTTCAATTTGGGCATAATTCACCCGTAATTTATTAGGATTTCCGAGTTTATTTTGAACTAGTTCCAGGTTGCATTTCCCATTACTGTAATCTATTTGGATTTCCGAATTCATTTGAAATTGGTCTCAGTTTGGAACCCCAAACTGAATTTTCCAGGTCGCGAACTGAGGCTCTACGACATTCAGTTCAAATTGGACGTCATCAACTGTAATCTATTCTTATTTCCGCGTTCATTTTGAACTAGTTTCAGTTAGAATTTCCCAATTGAACCTTTTAAATCTCGAACTAAGTTCCTACTTCAATCTGCTCAATGGGTAAGTTTACCACTAACTAGAGTGCGCGATCTGTTCTGTTCTGTTCTGCGAAAATTTAAATTCAATTAATGAAAAATAGCTTTTTTTATACAAAGTATTAATAAAACTTTCTAGTTTATTTATAAAATTTAGTAAAAGAGTAATTCATTCAGTTTGAAGAGAAAAAGTGTGATATTTCAATGACTGGTCACTTTTTCTTGTGTAGTTCTGAATTTTACAAACATCACATTACTGTCTACTGAAAAAATTGAAAGTATGTGTTTTGATAAAATTCTCTAGTTTTTACCAAATAGTAGAACTTTCAACTAACAAAGATAAACTTTGAACCAAAAATGAAATACATAGTTCAATTTTCAATCAAAAAGATGAGTTTTCATGCAAAAAGGATTAAGTTTCTCCTAAAAAGACAAATTTGCAATAAAATACATAAATCTCCAACTAAATATTTGAAGTTATAACTAAAAAATGTAAATTTTCTACTAAAAGAAAGCGAATTTTCAACTAAAAAAATTAATTTTCAACCAAAAATGGAATAAAGAAATTTTCAGATAAAAAAATTGAATTTCTAACAATATAGTTCAATTCGTAACAAAAAAGTGAATTTTCAACTAAAAAAGAATATATTTTCAACAAAAAATGGAATAGTTAAATTGTCTGTTAAAAAAAAATTAATTTTCAACCCAAAAAAAACCGAAATTTTCAATAGAATAGTTGAATTTTCAGCCATAGAAATGAATTTTCAACTAAAGTAATGAATCTTCAACAGCCAAAAAATACTTTTTAACAAAGTAGTATAACTTTCAACCAAAAAAGATGAATTTTCAACAAAAAATGAAATATTTGATATTCCAACCAAAAAAGATTTAAAATATTTTAATATTAAATAAAAAAATGTTGAATTCAAACAAAAAAGACTAACTTTAAATGAAATACTTAATTTTTAAGTTCAAAAATTAATTTTTAACAAAAAAAAACAAATTTTCAATAAAATAGTTAAATTTTCATCGAAAAAATCAATGAATTTGCAACTAAAAAAAATTGTAACAAAAAATGAAATCGTTCGATTTTCATTTAAAAAAATAATTTTGAACCAAAAAAAGGAGGTCTGAACAAAATACTTAAATTTGCAACCAAAAATAATTAATGTTCAACCTAAAAGATGAATTTTCAAACAAGAAGATTAATTTTGTACCAAAAAGTCGAGTTTTCAACTAAAAAAATTAATTTTCAAAAAACAAAAAATATTGTTGACATAGTAGTTAAAATTTTAACCAAAGAACTGAATTTTTAACCAAAATAAATGAATTTACAAACAAGAATAATTTTCTTAAAAAAAGTCAATTTTCAAACACATAGTTGAATTTTCAACTAAAAAGGTCGATTTTCAAGAAAAGAACGAATTTTTATAAATTGGTTAAATTTTCAACCAAAAAGATTCATTGTTAAGCATCAAGATTAATTTTCAACCAAAAGAGACGATTTTTCAATAAAATACATGAATTTTCATCCAAATGGTTCAATTTTAAACTGAAAGAGGTCAATTTTTAACCAAAAACGGACAAGTTAATTTTTCAGTTAATCAATTTTTACCGAAAAAAACTGATTTTCATCAAAATAGTTTATTTTAAACCAAAGAGATGAATCTTCAACAAACAACGTAAAATGTAATTTCATCATGTTTCTCAAATAAAAAAGATCAGTTTTTAACCAAAATTAAACATAAACAAATAAAAGACAAAATTTCAACAACAAAAAAAGAAACTTCAACCGATAAAATTTTAATCAAAACAAGTAAAATTCAACCCAAAAAAAGATGACAGTTTTTCTCCAAAACAGTTGGTATTTTAATTTTAAAATATGGTTGTTTTCAGTTTTCGTTATGAAAAAATAGAAAACTTTTGAAAACATGTACTTTGAAACGTTTTTTCAATAAACAATGTTATGTTAGTGAAATTCAGAACTATGCAAGAAAAACTGACCGTACTTAAAATATGACATTTTTTATTTGCAAACTGAATAACTGACACTTTGACTCTATTTTACAAATGAACAATAAACTTTTATTAATAATTTATATAAAAAAGGCTATTTTTCATATATTAAATTTGAATTTTCGTAGAACTCGGACCCAAACAGATCACGCACTCTGGTGAGTGGTAAACTCCCCCATTAGGCATTTTCACTTCATAGTCAGCTAACTTCACTTCGTTAACTGCTGAGGGGAAAACAATGGATCAAATGCATGGGATTCGCTTCATTTTTGCCTTATTTTGTTAATATCTTGGTAAAAAATAATTTTTTCGATGTAAATGTATTTGAAAAATAGTTTCTATTTTTTAACTACTATTCAATGAAATAATAAAATGTCAATAATTATTATTTATTACGAAGATATAACATAAATAAAGTTTTGTCCCATGCATTTGGTGCATTGTTTTCCCCTCAGCACTCAACGGCGTGAAGTTAGCTGATGGTTGAAATGAAAATACCTAATTAGGTATTTTCACTTCAACCACCGGCTAACTTCACTTCGTTGATTGCTGAGGGGAAAACAGTGGACCTAATGCATGGGACAAAACTTTATTTTTGTAATATCTTCGTCATAATGGTAGTTATTATCATTTTATTATTTCATTAAATAGTTCTTAAAAAATAAAAACTATTTTTCAAATACACTTATATAGAAAAAATCAGTTTTTACGAAGATATTAGCAAAATAGGCAAAAAATGGATCGAATCCCATGCATTTGGTCCATGGTTTTCCCCTCAGCACTCAACGAAGTGAAGTTAGCTGATGGTGGAAGTGAAAATACCTAATTTAGTCATTATCAACTATAATCTTTTCGAATTTCCGAGCTCATTTTGAACTGGTTTCAGTTGAGATGTCCAAATATAATATTTTTCAAATAATATTTCAAAGACTTAAAAAGGGTGTGCACACGAGATTTCAAAACATTTCAAAGATTTGAAACGATTTCAAAATGTTTCAAAATGTTTTAAAAGATTTCAAAAGATTCAAAAAAGGCGTGTAAACTAGATTTAACAGATTTTATAAAAATTTCCCAAAGAATTCGAACATTTCATAAAAATTTCAAGGATTTGAAAAGGCATGTAGACAAGATTACACAAAGATTTCGAATATTTCACAAAGATTTTAAAACTTTCAAAGGATTTCAAGGATTTTAAAAAGGGTACAGTACACTAGATGTCAAAGATTTCAAAACATTTCAAAGATTTTAAACGATTTCATAATGTTTTGCAAGATTTCACACAGATTTCAAAGATTCAAAAAAGGCGTGTACACTAGATTTAAGAGATTTTACAAAAATTTCCCAAAGATTTCGAACATTTCATAAAAATTTCAAGGATTTCAAGGATTTAAAAAGGCGTATAGGCAAGATTTCAAAGATTACAAATATTTCACAAAAATTTTTAAACTTTCAAAAGATTCTAAGGATTTTAAAAAATATACAGTACACCAGATGTCAAAGATTTCAAAACATTTCAAAGACTTTAAACGACTTCACAATGTTTAAGAAGATTTCAAAAGATTTCAAATATTTTAATGCTTCTAAATAAATACAAAAGATTTCACAAATATTTCCAAGAATTCATAAGGATTTCAAGAACTTTAAAGATTTCAAAAAGGGTACATTACACCAGATGTAAAAGATTTTAAACAATTTCAAAAGTTTTCAATAAATTTGAGAATATTTCAAAACATTTCAGTGATCTCAAACGAACACAAAAGATTTCACAAACAAAAATTAAAGAAAGATTTCAAATGAATACAAAAGATTTCACAAATATTTTAAAGATTTCATAAAAATTGCATAAATATTTCAAAAGAATAAAAGAATTTCAAAGATTTCATAAAGCGTACACTACACCAGATTTCAAAACATTTCAAAGATTTTAAACGATTTCAAATTTGTTTAGAACATTTCAAAAGATTTCACAAAGATTTCAAATATTTTAATGATTTCAAATTAATACTACAGATTTCACAATTATTTGAAAGATTTCATAAAAATTTCATAAATATGTCAAAAATTTACAGTAAACCAGATTTCAAAGATTTCAAAACGTTTCAAAGGTTTTAAACGAATTCACATTTTTTTAGAAAATTTCAAAAGATTTCAAATATTTCAATGATTTCAAATGAATACAAAAGATTTCACAAATATTTCAAAGAATCCGTAAGGATTTCAAAAGAGTTCAAGATTTAAAATTTTTTTAAAAGATTTCAAAGGTTTCACAAATATTTCAAAGAATCCGTAAGGATTTCAAACGATTTCAAGAATTTAAAAAATTTCCAAAGATTTCAGAGTTTTCAAAACATTTCAAAGGTTTTAATCAATTTTAAAAGGTTTCAATCAATTTGAGAAGATTTTAACAGATTTAAAAAAGGGTACTCTACACCAGATTTCAAAACATTTCAAATATTTTAAACGATTCCAATTTTTTCAGAAGATTTCAAAAGATTTCACAAAGATTTTAAATATTTTAATGATTTCAAATGAATACAAAAGATTTCAGACAGATTTCACAAAGATTTCATAAAAATTTCATAAATATGTCAAAAGAATACAAGAATTTCAAAGATTTTAAACGAGTTCACATTTCTTTAGAAAATTTCAAAAGTTTTCACAAAGATTTCAAATATTTCAATGATTTCAAATGATTACAAAAGATTTCTCAAATATTTCAAAGAATCCGTAAGGGTTTCAAAAGATTTCAACAATTAAAATTTTTTTTAAATATTTGAAAGTTTTCAAAACATTGCAAAGGTTTTAATCAATTTTAAAAGGTTTCAATAAATTTGAGAAGATTTTAAAAGATTTCAATGATTGCAAACGAAGTCAGAAGATTTCACAAACAAAGATTAAAGAAAGATTTCACAAATATTTCCAAGATTTTATGAAGATTTCAAAAAATTTCACAAAGATTTCATAGATTTTACCAAAATTTCAAAAGATTTCACAGACTTTACAAAGTAAGTAAGTATACCATTAAGCCATTTCCCTTTCAGGGTAGGCGTGACACTACCCGATTCGGGTAGTGTTTCTAGGTGGATAGTTTCTTGTAATAAATAACTACTACAAGTGTGGGCTCACCACACCCACGATGTGCCAACAGCACGCAGTATTCTCGAATGGTCACCCATCCAAGTACTAACCGCGCCCAATGCTGCTTAACTTCAGTGATCTGACGAGAACTGGTTTTTTCAGCGTGGTATCACCGTTGGCAAAGATTTTAAAATATTCCCAAAGATTTCACAAAGGCGACTTATGTTCGCAAAAAATTAGTTTGTTTGTGATTCTGCTTCCTTTGGAAATTGTTGGCCAATAAAAAATGAAATGTCTCATCTTTTACATGTATAACAAACGGTTATTTGATTATTTGATGTAAAAAAGGAGACCTGGAAAAACTTTATTTCTTGACCTGGAAAATCTGGAAAAGACCTTGAATTTTGTTCCTAAGAATCTCTGGACACCCTGTTTAAATTTGATTTATTAAAAAAAAATTATAAATCCCGGCGGACACGGACCTATATTTTTACCTAGGTCTAAGAATAAATCTAAACCCAGGACAGATCTGGTTTTTCGACAAGTGCTCTATATATTCAATAGCATAAAGTACATATACAAGTTATCAACTAAATCTTCCTGATTTCAGAAACGCGATTTAATGGAGCACGTATCACACCAATGCATATGTATGCAATACATTTTGGAGTTGTCTAAACAATTAGATGTGGATCCTAGAGCGTGTGTGGGTTCTTTCTTTAGTCGCATTCAAATTGCTGAAGTGGAATATAAAGCTTCTTTCGATGATGAACTCAGAGCTTTCAAAGAGAGAATTCGAAAGAGAGCTGCCGAGAAAATTGAGGATGCAATCAAAGAAGCTGAGGAAGAAGAAAAGAAGGCACGTTTGGGACCAGGAGGTCTCGACCCCGCTGACGTGTTTGAAAGTCTTCCCGAGGTAAGACACCAATCTCAACAAGTACAGTCGAACTTCGATAACTCGAATTTTTGATAATTCGAAGTTTTTTCTCATTCCCGGCCACAAAATAAAATCTTTCTGCCCATTTGACTTTTCAGACTTGATAACTCGAATTTCAGTATGTACTTACAAATTTGGTAAATTCCTGAAATTTGGAAAATCACATAATTAATTGTGGAAAGGCTTTCATGAGTCATGCGATACTTACGAATCCTGAGGCCCTGGAGTTCAGTTGATTCGAATGATCCAAGTTGATTAATGGATATAAGGAAATGTATCATTTTGAGTTTGAGTGATGAAGTGAAAGTGATTCGAGAAGTCGAAAAAGGTGTGAAGAAGAAAAAAGACATTGTTAAAACTTCCCCTTTTCTCTTCAAATGTACGATATTTTAAAATACAATATTTGTTTAAGGTAGAAAAAAGTAAATAATGGAAATACACAGCCCCTTAAGATGTGGACTAGGGTGGTTCTTATTTATACTTGGTGGATTTTTTTAGAATTTCTCTGCTGTCAATGGTTCAAAAGCTTGAAGGATTTTACTTTGTTTAATTTTTTTTTTCATGTAAGTCCTGAAATGAATTTATGTTTTACACGTATTTTCGTCTGGATATAATTATCCGATAACTCGAATTTTCGATAACCCGAAGTTTTTTTTGCTTCCCTTGAGTTATCGAAGTTCGACTGTACTTTAAAATACAGAAGCATGGCTAGTTTTGTGCTGTGTCTTCAGGGTGTCTACTGTGCGGGAATTTAAGGAAATCCGGGAATTGTCCGGGAATGGAAAAAAATCCGGGAAATTGTCCTTAATTTTATTTTTTATGAGGGATGTGCATTTTATTTCCTTACAATTTATCATTTATTATTGTTCCTCTGAGCTACTTGCGCAATGCAATTTACGCATGTCGTAACCCAATATGCATTTGTATGTATGCTTCTATCGTAACCCAATATGCATTTGTATGTATGCTTCTATCGTAAAATAGAAGCATACATACAGACTTTGTTTAAAAATGTAACTTATTTTTTTGAATATTATTTTTTGGTTTGTTTAAATCATTATTTTTTTTAAACTGAAAATGTTATTATTCCAATTGCATGTTCCGTCATTTTAGTTGGAAATTCATCTCTTTGATTCAAAATTAATGTTTTTGTATGATAATTTGACTATTCAATTTTTAGTTGACAATTTTTTTTTATAATTCATGTATTTTGCTGAAAATTCGTCTTTTTTGTATAAATTAATCTTCTTTATTAAAAATTCATTTTTTTGGGTAAAAATTAAACTTTTCCAGTTACAGATTCATCATTTTAATTGAAAGTTTATCTTTTTTGTTTAAAATTTAACGATTCCAGTTTGAAGATTCAGCATTTTAGGTTAAAATTCATCAGTTTGGTGAAAAATTAATTTTTTTAACTGAAAATTTAACTATTCCATTTTTGATGGAAAATTCATCAGTTTGGTAGAAAATTAATTTTTTTGTAATTGAAAATTTAAATGTGCAATTTTTCATTGAATATTGATCTTTTTTAGTTCAAGATTCAACTATTTGGTTGACAATTTATCTTTTATAGTCACAAATTCAACTGTTTCGTTGAAAATTCATTTATTTTGTTGAAAAATGTATTTTTTGTTAGAAAATTAATCTTTTTGGATGAAAATTCAAATATTCCAGTTAAATATTTATCATTTTAGTTAAAGATTCACCCTTTTTGTATAAAATTCAACTATTCTATTTCAAAATTCATCAGTTTCGTGGAAAATTAAGTTTTTCCACTGAAAATTTAACTATTCCATTTTTGGTTGAAAATTGATCTTTTTAAGTTCAAAATTCAACTGTTTGGTTGCAAATTTGGTTGTTTCTTTAGTTGAAAATTGATTTATTTTGTTGAAAATCGTATTTTTTTGTAAAAAATGAATTTCTTTGGTTGAAAATTCAACTACTCCAGTTCTAGATTGATCATTTTAGTTGAAAATTTATATTTTTGTTTTAAATTCAACTATTCCAGCTGAAGATTAATCAATTTAGTTGAAAATTCATCAGATTGATAGAAAATTAGTTTTTTCAACTGAAATTTAACTATTCCAGTTTTGATTGAACATTTAACTATTTCGTTGAAAATTTCTTTTCTATAGTTGAAAATTCAACTATTTCGTTGAAAATTCATTCATTTGGTTGAAAAATGTCTTTTTTGTTATAAATTAATCTTTTTGGTTGAAAATTCAACTAATTTAGTTGCAAATTCATCATTTCAGTTGAAAATTTATCTCTTTTGTTGAAAATTTAACTATTCCAATTTGGAGATTCAGCATTTTCGGTTAAAATTCATCAGTTTGCTGGAAAATAAATTTTGTTTGTAATTGAAAATTTAACTATTCCAGTTTAGATTGAAAATTGATCTTTTTCAGTTCAACATTCAACTATTTGGTTGAAAATTTATTTTCTATAGTTGAAAATTCAACTATTTCGTTGAAAATTCATTTATTTTGTAGAAAAATGTCTTTTTTGTTAGAAAATTAATCTTTTTGGATGAAAATTCAACTACTACAGTTAAAGATTGATCATATTAGTTAAAAATTCATCCTTTTTGTTTAAAATTCAACTATTCCAGTTGAAAATTCATCAGTTTGGTGGAAAATTATTTTTTCCACTGAAAATTTAACTATTCCATTTTTGGTTGAAAATTGATCTTTTTAAGTTCAAAATTCAACTGTTTGGTTGCAAATTTGGTTGTTTCTTTAGTTGAAAATTTATTTATTTTGTTGAAAATCGTATTTTTTTGGTAAAAAATGTATTTCTTTGGTTGAAAACTCAACTACTCCAGTTCTAGATTGAGCATTTTAGTTTAAAATTTATATTATTTGTTTAAAATTCAACTATTCCAGTTTAAGATTATCAATTTAGTTAAAAATTCATCAGTTTGATAGAAAATTAATTTTTTCAACTGAAAATTTAACTATTGCATTTTTGGTTGAAAATTGATCTTTTTTAGTTCAAATATCAACTATTTGGGTGAAAATTTTTCTTTTTTAGTTGAAAATTCATTTATTTTGTTGAAAAATGTATTTTTTGGTAGAAAATTAATCTTTTGGTTGAAAATTCAACTATTGCAGTTACAGATTCATAATTTTAGTTGAAAATTTAACTATTCCATTTTGAAGATTCAGCATTTTAGGTTAAAATTCATCAGTTTGGTGGAAAATTACATTTTTTTTGTAATTGAAAATTCAACTATTCCAGTTTTGATTGAAAGTTCAACTATTTCGTTGAAAATTTATTTTTTATAGTTGAAAATTCAACTTTTTCGTTGAAAATTCATTTATTTTATTGAAAAATGTCTTTTTTGTTGGAAAGTTAATCTTTTTGGTTAAAAATTCAACTATTCCAGTTACAGATTCATCATTTCAGTTAAAAATTCATCAGTTTGATGGAAAATTAATTTTTTCCACTAAAATTTTAACTCTTCCATTTGTGGTTGAAAATTGATCTTTTTTAGTTCAAAATTCAACTATTTGGTTGAAAATTTGTCTATTTTGTTTAAAATTCAGCTATTCTAGTTGAAAATTCACTAGTTTAAAGGAAAAATTATTTTTTTACAGGAAATATGTATGTATGCTTCTATCGTAAGCGGGACATTATATTTATAAGCGGGAAAAATGCGGGAATTGTCCGGTAATTTCGTGGGCAAAATTTAGTGCACACCCTGGTTTTGCATTTATTTGATATCCAATTTTTGTTGTAGGTTCTGCAGAAATGTTTCGAGTCGCAAGACATACCCTTATTACAGCAAACGATAGCCGCAATGCCAGAAGAGGAAGCTCGATATCATATGAAAAGATGCGTAGACAGTGGCTTATGGGTGCCGGAAGCCAAAACTAAAGAAGAAGAAGATGCAGAAGAAGAAGAAGCTGCTGCCAAAGAGAAAGAAAGTGGAACGCCAGGTCTCGTATGAGGGTCAAGTTGAAGAATTATGTTTCTTAAAGTCTCGCTTTCATTCAACAATATATTATCGATGACTTAGTAAGTACGATAAAACTATTTGCTAATACATCATCTCTACTTTATAAAGTGATTAATATTTGTACGCTTGATTGGTAAATTTCTGGTTTGATACATTTTTCATCAGCACTTTCAAGTGTAACGAAAGTTGGCAGTTTTTATTTGCACTCTGACTGGCATCGAACCCCGCGAGTCGTAAACTTCTATACGTGTTTTTTATATACTTGTGTTTCATATCGCAGCTGTTGCGTATTTCTAAATTATTTCGTTTTTTATGTGTTCATTGTCACGAAAGAACGATTGAGATACGAAAATCAGCTGTATATAATAAATATATTGATTTGTAAATAAGCCTCAATCCATTATCACAAA
The DNA here is from genome assembly GCA_932195095.1 of Andricus curvator. NCBI lineage: Eukaryota > Metazoa > Arthropoda > Insecta > Hymenoptera > Cynipidae > Andricus > Andricus curvator. The sequence continues at coordinate 84,758 of CAKNYM010050161.1, read as the reverse complement.
TATTTACTGTAATTTTCGTGCGGGTTGATTGGCGTACTTAAAGTATAACTGATATTCTTTCCAGATGATAGATAATTTAGGGACTTAGGCCGTGGCTACGTGTATCGTAATTTCGGTACAAATAGCCGGATTTTTTCGGTACACACAGAGAATGTCGATAATTTACGTGAATCAGAAATTTTAGAGAAAGGTCAACATCAATGCTTGCAACATCACTCTTGTATTTGTATATACCAGTTAATTATTCACAATGTACAGATTTTTTTGTTGGTTTTGTAATTTTACTATTTTTGAGAAAAATAAACTCCAGATACAGAATACGGATAATTGTTCAATGTTTCTGCACAAAAAAGAGATTTAAATTGACAATCATTTACTTATTTTTTAGTCTGGTTAAAATTACAAACTTTATTTTTTATACCAAAGGGTGTAATAAAAGCCTTTAAATTTAAATTGTTCAACTTGATATGCTTGGATGGAAATTTGCATACCTATTAATTCAATTTACCAATTAGGAAGGGCCGTGGCTACGTGTACCGAAATTTCGGTACGAATAGCCGGCTTTTTCGGTACGTGTAGACTAGGGTGGACCAAACATTTTTGAAATGTTTCATTGTTTATGCACCAATATATTCCTCATGACTAAAATAATATAGCATAGTTTTTTAGCGTTTAAATCGTTGGAATCGTGAAAAAAATATACACATGATTATTAAAATAATTTTTTTAAATAGTTAATAACTTTAAAAATAATTATTGTATAATTTTTGGAAAGCATGGACTCTTGAATGAGGCATAGGTAACTGCATTTATTTATTATAAGTTGCAAAATGCAAAATTATTATTAAGTCTGTATTTTTTTTAATTAGTCACGGTATTAAAGTAACAAGAAGTTATATTGTTGAAAAATGTAATAGGTAAAAAATATTGTTTTTAAATATTTTCAGTTGTTTAAAGTGGAAACAATTAATTGGAAATTTTCAATGGAAATTAACACAATTGTATTAATGACCAACAATGGTGTTTCTGATCTATAATCACTTCTGTTGAAAGGATTTCATCATAATTTATTTGTGTTTAAAAATTTGTTAAATTTATTATGCAATGTTTAAATTTATTTAAAACTTAGTAATTTATTTGAGACTTAACATTTAAAAAGTCTACTTTGTAATATTTTTTATTCGCTTGTTAAAATCTCTTTGATTATAATCCAAGTATGTTTGTAAAATGTTTTCATTTTTAATCCATAATTTCGAGTTTTGCTTTTATTTAATACATTCGGAATTTATGTAGGTACATTTAATAAAGAAACATTAATTATTTCCGCTAGAATTTCGTATTATTCGTTATTCATGAAATTTAATAACAGTTATAACATTCTTATCTATACTTTCGTTTAAAAAAACGTTCGAATTCTAATTTATTGAAAATAAGTTTAATATCTACTTGGTTGATTTAAAGAACAGTTTAAAAAACATAAAAGAATGATTGATATTAATAATAATAATAATATTGAAGACTCCTCAATTACAAATATTCAAAATTGACGAATTTTAAATTCAAAGTCGTTAACATCGAAGAATTTTCACTTGTAAATATTCAAAATTGAACTATTAAAAATACGTTTAAAATTACATTCTTTTAAAATATAAGCCATAATAATGGAATAATTTGATGATATAAATTTGTAATTTCATCAATTTGGAAGATTTAAAATTAAAAAATCTTGACTTTTGATCTTCAAAGTCATCGCAATTTAAGAATTTTTATTTATACATCTTTAAAATTGAAGACATTTAAACTGAAAATTGAAGAATTTGAATTGTAAATCTTTAAAAGTGTAGAACTTTGAAAATAAAGAGTTTTTAATTTTTAAATTATGCAAGTTTTAAGTTTTGAAATTAAAAATGCTGTAATTTTAATGATTTACATTCCAAATTTCATCAATTTGTTGCATTTAAAAGTGAAAACTTTTGACTTTTTATCTCAAAAATCATCACAATTTAAGAATTTTTATTTATACATCTTTCAAAATTAAAGAGTTTTCAATTCTAAATCTTCAAAATTGAAGAATTTTGAATTGCAAATTGTTAAAATTCAAGAATTGAACAATTTTCCATTGTATGTCTAAAAAATACCTTTGAAATACAATTCTTGAAAATGCAATAATTTGTAATTCCATGCTCTCAAAATTCAAGAATTGTGAATTGTAACTCCTCAAAATTGCAGAAGTTTGAATTGCAAATAATTTAAAATTGTATTTAATTTGGAAAATTTACGATTAAAGATTCAAGAATTATTAACCCTTAAATGACACCGGGGGTCCAAAAGACCCCAGACCTTTTTCAAGGTTCCATGAAAAATCGATAAATTGTTTTCTTCAATAATTTTTTTCGCTGTTAGCAAATTAAAATCCTGCAACTATGGGGCTTTATTACAATAAATAAAGGTTGGAAATATATGGAAAAAAAATTCAGATCGAAATGTTAATAACTTTCAGAATTATTGCATGTTTTCCGAGCTGGGGTCCAACGGGGCCCCCATGTGTCATCTACGTGATTATTTGGAGGTGTGTCATTTAAGGGTATTAACAGTAATAATATATAATATTCAGTTCAATAATTAATTAACATTTTTAAACAATTTTTTGTAGAAATAAAAAGATAATATGCAAATTAGTCGAAACTACCAAAAAAAGTTTGGAAAATTAATTAGAATCCGCGATACACGCGAATAAAGATTCGAACAGTTTTAGTCGCAGTATCGACCTCAATTTTTGCGTGCAGATGTGTATTATGCGTCTAATGCGAGGAAAAATAGTGAGAACCCTGAGAAAAGTACTAATCGATACATTGCTATGCAAAAACATGAAAAGTTTAGCTCTTTTTACTCAAAATGAACCTGTGAACACGCCTAGCGTGGAAACTATTATGTCTACCGATCTTATCTTTTGCATGAAGGTGTATCTTATGTGTTTAATGTGAGGAAAAATAGTGGGAACCCTGAGAAAAATACTCATCGAGAAGTTGCTATGAAAAAACATGAAAATTTAGCCATTTTTACTCAAAATAAGCCTGTGAAAAATTTTGTTTCGAATTTGTATGGGGACACCCCCCCAATTTTTTTCGAATCCACCCAAAAATAAATCCATTTTTTTTTGTTTTGAAAAAAACATGATATTTAGGGGTGGCGCAAGCCCCATGAAGTTTAACATGTATTTCCCATAAGAAAAAAAGACGTTTTTGTAAATCGTATTCAGAATCCTCAATATTATCTCAATCGAGTTGAAACTCAACATTTCTCTTCACAATTAGCCATAGAATACGAATAAAATATCACTTTTCAAATATCACCCCCATAAGTCTGTTTTATAGGGTCCCAAAGAAATCCCATAAGGGGAAAAATGGGTTTTTCGAGTTTTTGGCGCTAATTATGATTTTTTTGCGGTTTTTTTAATGTGAATTGTTTCTAATACATAAAATATGACTTTATACTGAAAATGAGATATTTTAATGAATTGTTTAAACAATTTATTATTGTTTTTAGCAATTTTCTCATAGAATGTAGTTAGAAAGACGCGGTTTTTTCACAAATTTTCCATTTGTTGTCCAATTTTAAATTATAGGGAAGTGATAGTTCATCAATGTTAACCATAGTGATTGGTTAAACAATTTATTATAATTATTAATAATATTATATTTGAATAATGCTAGAAAGATGCGGATTTTTTTTCAATTTCTGGCTTTTTGTCAAATTTTCATCTTTAGTGAAGTAATAATGAATTAAAGTAAACAAAATAATTGTTTAAATAATTAGTTATAATTATTAATAATGTTATATTTGAATAATGCTGAAACGATGCGGTTTTTTTTTTAATTTCTGGTTTTTGTCCACTTTTCATTCGGAGTGAAGTAATAATGAATTCAAGTTAACAAAATAATTGTTTAAACATTTTATTATAATTATTAATAATATTATAATTGAATAATGCTAGAAAGATGCGTTTTTTTTTTAAATTTCTGGCTTTTTGTTTAATTTTCATTTGGAGTGAAGTAATAATGAATTCAAGTTAACAAAATAATTGTTTAAACAATTTATTATCATTGTTTATAATATTCTCTTTGCCTAATCGGTAGAATATTGGGGTTTTGCTGAAATTTTCAACTGTTTGTTTATTTTTTATTAGGCGTGACTTGATAATTAATTAGATTTAGCAAAAATAATTGTTTAAACAAATTATTATTGTTTATGACTATCTTCATCTATATCGATTGCGCCTGATAGTTGCGGTTTTTTTCAATTTTTACCTTTCTCTCCTTTTTTCACTTAGTGAGGTAATAATTAATTAAAGTTAACAGAAAAGTTGTTTCAACAATGTATTATTGTTTATAACTATCTTTTATCAGATAAGTGCTAGAAAGTGGCGGTTTTTTCTAAAATCTTTCACTTTGCATCGCCTTTTTATTTATGAACAAGTAATAAGTCAACCACAACAAAAATTATTTTGCGAAAGGTATTGTTGTTTTAAGTGAATTATTTTTGCTCTTTTCCAAATGCTTAAAAAAATTAATTTGAAGAAAGAAAACTATTTTACACAAGAGGCAAAAACAAAGAATAGAATACTTAGGAATAGGTGGAAGGACTAGGTCTTTAAATGACTTGTAAAAGTTTTTTTTTGGATTGCAACAAGAAGTTTATTGCAAAGCGTAAAAGAAAAACTTGGAATTGCAAATCTCTAATGTTTATATATTAATTGTTAGTAATTAAGCAGGCGAAGCAAAGTGAAAGATTTTAGAAAAAACCGCCACTCTAGCACTTATCTAAGAAAAGATAGTTAGAAACAATATTAAATTGTTTAAACAACATTTCTGTTAACTTTAATTAATTATTACCTCACTAAGTGAAAAAAGGACAGAAAGGTAAAAATTGCTGTAAAACCGCAACTATCAGGCGCAATCGATGTAGATGAAGATAGTCATAAACAATAATAATTTGTTTAAACAATTATTTTTGCTAAATCGAATTAATTATCAAGTCACGCCTAATAAAAAATAAACAAACAGTTGAAAATTTCAGAAAAAACCGCAACATTCTACCGATTAAGCAAAGCGAATATTATCAATAATGATAATAAATTGTTTAAACAATTATTTTGTTAACTTGAATTCATTATTACTTCACTCCAAATGAAAATTAAACAAAAAGCCTGAAATTTCAAAAAAAACCGCATCTTTCTAGCATTATTCAATTATTATATTATTAATAAGTATAATAGATTGTTTAAACAATTATTTTGTTAACTTGAATTCATGATTACTTCGCTCCGAATGAAAAGTGGACAAAAACCCAGAAATTTAAAAAAACCGCATCGTTTCAGCATTATTCAAATATAACATTATTAATAATTATGATAAATTGTTTAAACAATCACTATTGTTAACATTGATGAACTATCACTTCCCTCTAATTGAAAATTGAACAACAAATGGAAAATTTGTGAAAAAACCGCATCTTTCTAACTACATTCTATGAGAAAATTGATAAAAAAAATAATAAATTGTTTAAAAAATTCATTAAAATATCTAATTTTCAGTATAAAGTCATATTTTATGTATTAGAAACAATTCGCATTAAAAAAACCGCAAAAAAATCATAATTAGCGCCAAAAACTCGCATAACCCATTTTTTCACTTATGGGGTTTCTTTGGGACCCTATAAAACAGACTTATGGGGGTGATATTTGTAAAGTGATATTTTATTCGTATTCTATGGCTAATTGTGAAGAGAAATGTTGAGTTTCAACTCGATTGAGATAATATTGAGGATTCTGAATAAGATTTACAAAAACGTCTTTTTTTCTTATGGGAAATACATGTTAAACTTCATGGGGCTTGCGCCACCCCTAAATATCATTTTTTTTTAAAAACAAAAAAAAAATTGATTTATTTTTGGGTGGATTAGAACAAATTTGTGGGGTGTCCCGATAAAAATTCAAAAAAAAAAAATTTTCCAATGCATTTTTGGACCACCCTAGTGCACAGTCTTCCCCTTTTTTCTTAGTTTGCCCTTTTTCTTCAAATTCCCCTTTTCTATTTAAATATACGATATTCGAAAATACAATATTTGAATTACGCGGAAAATTCTCTGAAATTAGTAAATGTACCCATTATTGAATAATAATTAAAGCAATTATAACACTTAAATAAATTATTTATGAATAAATAAGGTACACGTTTCAAGTGCTGAACCATTAAAAATACTCTTAAAAAAAAGCTTGAAGCTGAAACATTTTAAAGGATGTTGACAATGTGAAAACTGGAGACAGAAGTTGTTATCCAATATAAAATTGAAACAGTTGCAAAATATATAGTAATTTTTGCTTCCTCATAGAGGAGGCTTTGTAATGGTAACATTTAAAAAAAAAATTTAATTGATTTAATTAAAACTACCTCAATTTAAAAATGTTTAATACAATGTTCTAAGCAATTGTACGGATGAGTGTGTGTGTGTGGATATCAAACTTTTTTGTGAACACGATAACTTGAAAACGGTTGCAGATAAATTGATGAAATTTTGAGGGCTTATTTTCATCACTAATATCTTGAAACTGACAGAAGGATTCCTAAAAATATTTATAGCATTTTTTTAGCACTCAATAATATTTTAAAAATCGGTTTTTTATAGTAAAACCAGGGCTCGGAACGGGTTACTTTTTAGTAACTTAGTTACTTTTTTGATCCGCGGTTTCTAAAAAGTTACCTATTTTATGAAAAGGTTACTTTTGGTTACATTTTTTGCCCGAAATAACAAAATTAATTAATTCATTAATGGTATTATTTAAAAACTTGTGAAAAATTCAAATTTTATCAGTAAATTTGGCACTTTAGAGCCGGGAAAACTAGGAAATAACAGTAAAATAATTTTTTCGTTCATATTTTTTCGTTCGTATGTAAAATGTATAAAAAAGGCTATTAATTGAGTTATTATGAATCCTGATAAAAATTGCAATTTAGATTAAATTGCTAGTTTATAATTAAAAATTGTAATCTTTTTTGTTGAAATATCGAACTATGTATTATATTTTTCGATGAGAATTTATCTTCTTTGGTTGAAATTCTGTTAAATATTGGGCAGTTTTTGTTAAAACTTTTTTTTTTTTTGAAAATTCATCATTTTAGTTGAAAATTTGTCTTTTTTGGTAGAAAATTAATCCTATTGATTGAAAATCACCCTTTTATTTAAAAATACAAAAATGTATTTGAAAATTCATATTTTTGGTTAGAAATGTACTTATTTTGTTGAAAATTCGTCTTTTTCGGTTGAAGATTCCCCTGTCTTTGTAGAAAATTCAACTATTTGGTTGACAGATAACTTTTTTGTCAAAAATCCCTATTTGCTGGTTGAAAATTCAACTGTTTTGTAAAAATTGATCTTTTTGGCTTAAAAACTCAACAGTTTTGTTGAAAAATAACCTATTTTGTTGAAAAATCGTATTTTTTTAATGAATTCTACTGTTTTTTATATTAAATTAGGACCTTTTTTGTATATTATATCAACTATTACATTTTTCGTTAACAATTCATCTTTTTTAGTCAGAATAATTGAACCACTTCGATAAAAGTTGAACTACTTTCTTAAACATACATTTTTTTGTTGAAGATTCATAATTTTGGTGGAAACTTCGTCTTTTTTGGTAAAAGTCTTTCTTTTTGGATACTTTTTTGCCACATTATTGTTACTTTATTGTTAGCCCTGTACAACTTTTTTCATTGACATAATTCAAAGTTGATGCAAGAATATAAAAGATTCCTTGGTTCCAGACGAATCGATTGACCTATAATATTAATACATTTTATTAAAGTGTGAGGAAGTTACCGTCATTTATATTATATTTAAAATCGATTTTTATAGTAAAAATTTTGTCATACTCATAATAAAAAGTTGATGCGAGAATAGAAAAGATGTGTTGATTCGATATGAATCGATTGACCTATAATATTGATACATTTTATTGAAGAGTAAGAAAACTATGGTAATGCATAATATTTGAAAATACGGTTTTTTATAATAAAACTTTTTTCTTTAACATAATTTAAAAGTTGATGCAAAGACATAAAAGATTCCTTGTTTCCAGGCGAATCGATTGACCTATAATATTAAAACATTTTATTAAAGTGTGAGGAAGTTATCGTCATTTATATTATATTTAAAATCGATTTTTATAGTAAAAATGTTTTCATTCTCATAATTTAAAGTTGATGCGAGAATAGAAAAGATGTGTTGATTCGAGATGAATCGATTGACCTATAATATTGATACATTTTATTGAAGAGTAAGAAAACTATGGTAATGCATAATATTTGAAAATACGGTTTTTTATAATAAAACTTTTTTCACTAATATAATTCAAGGTTGATGCAAGAAAGGAAAAGATTCCTTAATTCGAGGCAAATCGTTTGATCTATAATATTAATATACTTTATTGAAGATTAAGGAATTTATGCTCATTTATAATATTTGAAACATCTGTTTCAAACAGAAAAACTTTTTTCGTCGACATAATTCAAAGTTGACGCATGAATAGAAAAGACTTTTTGATCATAAATTTTCAAATAGAATAATTCCGACAATTTTTGTAAAGAAATCATAAAGCTGGGAAAGGGATAGGGTGTGACAGAACATTTCCCTTCCCTTTTCCAGCACGAAAAAATATAATTTCGAATAAAAAATTTGATTTGTCTGATTTGTCTTTGTATTTAAAAAATGTTTTGTATTACTTTGTAATTTTGTATTTTTTGTAAATTTCTATTTTTAAATTGATCAAAATGAAGACTTTGGTTTGTCTATATTATTCACAAAAATAATGCTTCCTCTATGAGGAAGCAAATACATTTGCTAACGGGAAGCAAAGTGCTCGTGAAATGAGCATCATATAATTATAAATACAAAGTGGAAACACTCGAGATCGAACTCACAGCTAGTTAAATAAGTATTAGAAGGTGAACACTTTTTAGTTGAAATGTACAAAGTTAAATATCTAATTAAAAAATGGAATATTTCAAATTCATCAACTGCAATGTTAAATGTTCTAACTTGAGCAATTTTTTATTTGAGTTTAAGAGCATTGAAGAGTAGGGCGGAGTGAAAATGCTAAAACAAATCCAATCGTTTGAGTATAGGGGGAAAAAACTTCTGAGCTAGCATTCGATAAAAGTGAAAAAAAAACAAATTTAATTAGTAAAAGTTAACGATTTCAAATTCAAAATATTCTCTATTGGTTCAAAAATTATCACGAATTTGTTATATTTACAGCTTTCACTAGTGAGCAATAATAAAAAATTATGAAATTTAAAAATAAATTTTTTGCTCAGTAACAATTTTTTTGAAAATGTGCAAAAACATGTTTTTTGGATTGAGTAATGTGCACACATTTACAAAAAAAGTTGAATATGTCGAACCTGAAATTTATTCAGCTTGAACCAAAGAAACATTTTATCATTTTGCTTTCTTGGAAAATAACTTCTGTCGTGATTTAGAATTTTTGGGATTTTATTTTTTTTTTTGCGATTTTGGAACGTTATAAACGCCACGAAAAAAAATGTTTCCCATGAATTCCCAAATGTTTCCCATGTTTCGAAAACATGTTTCTTTGGTTCAAGCTGAAGAAATTTCAGGTTCGAATCAATCCAAAAAACATTATTTTGTACATTTTCAAACAATTTGAAATAAGGCAACATTTTGTTTTGAATTTAAAAAATTTTAAATTTAAGAAAGAGAACAGAAGATATTTACTGATTTAAAAAATTTTCTCTTTACTTGTTTTGGATGTCGACCCACAAATTGTTATCCCTCAGCTCAAACGATTCGATTAATTTTAGCATTTTTACTTCGCTCTACTGAAAAGTGTAGTTTTGAATTTACTTTGAAAGTATTAATTATAGTAAGGAAGAAATGACAAATCTTGGAAAGAAATATTTATGAGAACGATGTTAAACATATAGAAATTGTGTATTTAACTAATTTTATTTTTTCTTTGACTTTTTTACGTCACTGTGTATATCCAATTTTTAAAAATAAATTCTCTAATGGCAGAAATCATTGAAAAGTCATTGAAAATTATTTAAAAATATAACATTTCTTATAAAAAAATCGTTTGTTCTTTTCGACATATAAAAATAAATGTTTAATCTTTCCCCTATTTTCCCATTTTTCGTGTGAAAATCGCCCTATTTCTCCTTTTTTGAGCTCCTTTTGCGCTGTGATCCCTGTACACATCGAGAAGTTGCTATGCAAAAACCTGAAAATTTAAGCCTTCTGACTCAAAACTGACTAAAAAATTATTAAAATTGACTTAAATTTAGCTCAAAACGAAAAAATGTCTTCATAAACTCTTAGGGTCAAAATTAAACAAATTGTTCACAAATTTAACCAAAAACCAACATACGAGATTGTAAAATTAAAAAAAAAAGGAAAAATCTTATCCGTGCCCGTGCGTTTGCCGCCCGCTTTACGAACTGATTTTTTTTTTAGAATTTTAAATTAATATTTAGATGTGAGAAAAAGAAACTTCTTTCTCATTTCTTCTTTTAACCACCTTAATAATATAGGTCATTAATGTCAATTTTGCAAGCTATTTGGTGCAACGTCGAAAATAATTTTCCAAAGTGTTATTGAAAAACTTTATATTTGAACCTGTAATTTAATATTGAATATGTATTGCCTTTTTGACACTTATCAGAGGTAAATATCTATTCTTGTATACTATTTTTTCATTTGAAATTCACACTAAACAAAAGATTATCTCATCGCGAACAGATACTGAAAAAATAGAAGAGATAGATTGATAAGAGCAAAAAAATATCGTAATGAAAGTCAAGCTTGAGTTCTTTATCTTCAGGTGCTTTTTTTCGTAGAAATTTTCAAAGAATTACAACCATCACAGAAAGAAAAGTGATACGTATCCTAGGGTGCCAAAAAATGTATGTTCTTCAATTTGGCAAACGCTACCCCCTCAATTTCTTCCTTTTGGTGAAAAAATACTACCATAAATTTTCTTTTATGTAAAAAAATTGTTTAGAGGTTCTGCTAGGCCGTTTTCGGTCTCAAAATGAGTTTTCTTAGTTTTCAATTTTTTCAAATGCAAATTTAAGGCTAAATATTCTTTCACCTCTGTAAAGTATTTGTTATTTATGGATGAATAACCCCTAAATTTTATAAAAACAAAAAAGTGGGAGATATAATTGTGCCTAGGATATGAAAATTTGTAATTTCATTACAAGGAATAGTCTGAAATATTTCCTAAACATTTTTTTCCTCGAATAATATGCACAGGATTTCTTCTACAAATGAGGGAAATATTCTCCATCAGGGTTAAGTTCAAAATATTTATGCAGCGTGAGCTTTTTGGTTGAAAGTTCGCTTCTTTGGTTGAAAATTCAAATATTAGGTTTAAAGTTAATTTAAAAATTCTTGTATTTTGTTAAAAATTACTCCTTTTTGGTAGAAAAATCATTCTTTCTGTTGAAAATTCATTTCTTTGGTTGAAAATTTAACTATTAGGTTGAATACTCACTTCAAAAATTCAATTATTTGTTTGAAAATTTCTGTGTTTTTTTTTAAACTTTGTCTTTTGTGGTAGAATATTCATTTTCTTGGAGATTAATTCACTTTTGTGGTTGCAAATTTATTTCTTTGGAAATTTAACTACTATTTCGTTGAAAATTTATTTTATTTTCTTAAAAACTTATTTTTCTAACTGAGCATTAAACTATTCTATTTTTGATGAAAAATGTATCTTTTTATTTGAAAATTCATCTATTTTGTTGTTAAATTTGTCCTTTTTTGGTAGAAAATTAACCTTTTTGGTTGAAAATTCAACTATTAGGTTAAAAATTCCTTTAAAAATTAAAATGTTAAGTTGAAAATTAATGTATTTTGTTAAAAATTATTCTTTTCTGGTAGAAAATTAATTTGTTGAAAAGAAAATTATTTGGTTAAAAATTAATTTTTTTAACTAAAAATGTAACGAAATTTTTTTCGAATTTTTTTGATAGTGATTTAATGTTTTTATTGAAAATTTATCTGTTTTGTTGAAAATTTAAATATTTCGATGACCATTTATTTTATTTGGTTAAAACTTATTTCTCTAACTTAAAATTAAACTATATTATATTTACTTGAAAATACTTCTATTTTTATGAAAATTTGTCTTTTTTTTTAGAAGAAAATTCATCTTTAGGGTTAAAAATTCAACTATTTGTTTAAAAATTAAATTTTTTTACTGTAGATGCGTCATTTTAATTGAAAATACATTTCTTTGGTTAAAAATTTAACAAATTTTGTTGAAAATGTGACTTTTTTTGGTAGAAAATTAACCTTTATGGTTGAAAATTCAACTATCAGGTTGAAAATTCCTTTAAAAATTGTAATGTTTGATTGAAAATTCATGCATTTTGTTAAAAATTATTCTTTTCTGGCAGAAAACTAATCTTGTTGGTTGAAAATTAATTTCTTTGGTGGAAATTTTAACTATTTCGTTAAAAAATTATTTTATTTGCTTAAAAACTTATTTCTCTAGCTGAAGATTAAACTATCCTATTTTTTGTTGAAAATTTATCTTTTTTAGTTGAAAATTCATCTACTGTGTTAAAAATTTGTCTTTTTTTTGGTAGAAAATTAACCTCTTTTTGGTTGAAAATTCAACTATTAGGTTGATAATTCCATTACAAATTTAAATATTTGGCAGAAAATTCATGTGCTTTGTTAAAAAGTAGTATTTATTGGTAGAAAATTAACCTCTTCGGTTGAAAATTCATTTCTTTGGTTGAAAATTATGTTTCTTATAATTAAAATTAAGTTTTTTTAACTAAAAATTTAACTAAGTTTGTTTCGAAACTTGTTTTTATAGACATTTAATATTTTTGTTGAAAATGCATCGGTTTGGTTGAAAATTGAACTATTTCGTTGAAAATGTATTCTATTTGGTTAAAAAATTATTTATCTAACTTAAAATTAAGCTATTTTGTTTGTTTGAAATTTATCTTTTTTACTGGAAAATTCTTCTATTTTCTTGAAAATTTGTCTTTTTTTTTTTAGTAGAAAATTCATCTTCTGGGTTAAAAATACAATTTTTTGATTAAGAATTTATTTTTTTCATTAAAGATGCTTTATTTTAATTGAAATTTCGTTTCTTTGATTACAAATTTAACCAATTTTGTTGAAAATTCGTTTTTTTCTCTTGTTAAAAAATTTTTTTTTTTTACTAAAAATGTAGCTGTTCCATTTATGCTAGAAAATTAATCTTTTTAGCTAAAAACTCACTTATTTCGTTAAAAACTCGTCTTTTTTAATAGAAAATTCAATTATTTTGGTAGAAAAAAATATATATTTTTGGGTTATAAATTCAACTTTTTTCTCTCAAAAATTCGTCTTTATGACTTAAAAACTGAACATTTTAGATGAGATTTTTTATCTTTATTAATTCAAAAATCTTCCTTGGTTGAAAAATCAACTCTTTTGTTGAAAATTAGTATTTTTTGGTTTAATTTTTTTTAGTTTAAAAAATTAAAAGATTTTTTGGTGGAAATATCAAATATTACACTTTTTGTTCAGAAATAATTTTTTTTTGATCAAAGATTCATCAGTTTGGTTTAAAATTTAACTATTTTGTTGAAAATTCTCTTTTTCTTGGTTGAAAATTAATTATTCTAAGTCCTTCGACTGAAACTCAATTCTTAATATGTGTATGAATTTGGCAACATTCCTTCTTTCGAGTTTTTCAAATTACCCAATCGGCACTGAGGAAAAGCGACAAGAACTTAAAAAAAGGTTTAAAATAAACAAAATGGCGGCAATTTTTCTGAAAATATTGAAAGTCGATTTTCTCAAAAAACCCACACTT
>CAKNYM010050161.1:35651-70458 GCA_932195095.1 Andricus curvator | reverse complement strand
CCCTTGCAGGGTAGGCGTGACACTACCCGATTCGGGTAGTGTTTCTAGGTTTTTCTTGTAGTTATAAATAACTACAAGTGTGGGCTCGCCACACCCACGATGTGCCAACAGCACTCATGTCAGTATTCTTGAATGGTCACCCATCCAAGTACTCACCGCGTCCAACGCTGCTTAACTTCAGTGATCTGACGAGAACTGGGTTTTTCAGCGTGGTATGGTAAAAATACAGTTTAAAGTACCATAGTAATCTTTAAACTGTAAAATGTGTATTTTTGGTGTATTTCGAAATTGAAGCTTTTTTTCGGTCAACAGGTATGAATTTTTTAAATTTATTCCTTATGGAGAATTCCAAGCTCGATAGTCTCTTTATTCATAGTATTCATATCTTTATTCATCAATGAGTAAGAAATACTTTTTTATCCTTTTTGTAAAAAATGAAGTTTAAGAAAATTAATTTTCGGACCTAACATGGCCTAACGGAACGTCTAAACAATTAAAAAAAAAAATGTATGTCAGTATTTTTTTCACCAAAAGGAAGAAATTCAAAATGGTTTCGGAAAAGATTCGCTTGTTCTTACTTGGTACCATGCCAATTCCAGGTAGAACGCTTGCTATAGCCATACATATTTTTAAGGCTTCAGACCACAAGGCTATTAAAGGGTGGGATTAAAATTAGAGTCGAAAAGAAAAACTTAGAAAGAAGTAGGATTCTGATTTAAAAATACTATAAACTTCAACAGCACGACGACACATCTAAATATTAATTTTTTTTAAGAAACTATGCTATATAATATTATAATTTTGACTTTAGGAAAGCATTGGTGCATAATCATTTCGAAAATTCGACAATTGACATCTTGGAAATTCATACATTCCCGCGAAATTTTGTCATACGTGGCATTTCGTATTTCAGGTTGGGTGGGGAAATCCAATATGGCTGCACACCGAGGGTCAATCTTGTAAATACATAAGATGATGAAACAAGATGAAACTTTACTTTTTGAATATCGTCGTTAAAAATTATTTATCGCCTTTATTTTTATTTTTCAAACTCTATTCAATTGAATCAAAAATCCGTTGGGAAAAAAATTATCAATTTTTTTATTTAATTGCATAATTTTTGAAAAGTAAAAAAATCAATCCAAAAATTCTCTTCGTAAAAAATTGTTTTTTTAGCAATATATTGAAAAAACAGTTTTGTCCCATACAATATACATTTCGACTAACGGTTTTACCCTCGGTGTGCGGCCATCTTGTCCGTGACGTCACAACACAAATTACAAATATGCACCGGAAGTGGCCAAGAGTCGCCTATCGATTCACGGAGGGTCTCCTCCTTTTCCGGTACGCTGTGTAGCGGGTCTTTGGGTAATATTTTCTATCTCTCATTCAGGCAGTTATACGTTGGTTTGTTCGCATGTAAAACTTCAGAGTGCTTTTCATTGGAAAGGGTAAATCATTTTTAACCGCTTAACATAGTCTCTATCATTTTTTCTCCCTTGGACTCCAAATAATCGCTTAAATTAATTTTCGCCCAGTGCAGTATGGAATCCAACTCCCATTTGCAGAAGTTTCTCAAGTTAAACCTGATTTTTTTTACGCTGAACTACCTGTAATTGTTCCTAAATCATGGGTATGCCAACCAAAATTATTGTTTTAACCACACAAACAAGTCAAAGAGATCCTTCATAAAAATGTTAAACTTATTTGACAAACGGAGCCTTCTATTCTAATTTCCAAATTTGCCTCTAGACAGCGCTTGAAACCTTGCATGACGTCATTAACTTATTTCATTTATACAAAATTTATGTAATCAGCCTTGGTCTTTCATTGTTAAATTAAGTACAGTTTTTTCATGCTCATTATTTTCATAATTTTTTTTATTATTAAGTCTTTACTGAAACATGAGGAGTGAAAAACGGACAAGTCTCTGGCCAGGAAATCAATTCTGAAACGTCTTTTTTCCAACTGAACGGAAAGTACCATTTCGCGATTCGGTTGACCTACTAATTAAATCCTGTCAAAGTTTCCGCTAAAATCCAAAAAAATTGAAATCGGAATCAGTGTTTTTAATGAAATTCGGCATAAAAGGAATAATTAATTTTCAAAAAACATTATTGCGCACATTCTCGGAAATCGAAGTGGTATCGGCGCAATGGCGGTTGCGCGAGGGCCGCCGAGGAGTTGTTCAAGTCAGTTTAAATGACCTTTTTTCGAAACGTTGACCTCGATGATCTCCCGCAGCAATACGGATCTCAATAAAATATCACACCATTTTTTTTCGCATCGAAAAATCATTTCGTTTGGAGAAAATAGTGAAAGCTGATGAAAAATCGTAGTACGCATGCGCGAGTGCTCGCAATGCATTATGGGTGGATTGAGCCAGCGGGGAAGAAGGAACGGAGTTAATAAAATGGCGGCCAAGCTGGGGTCTGTGACCATATAGTACGCGTGAAATCTGTAAAAATTTTTATGATGTTGTGATGCTCCTTATCAATCGTAGTAATTTCGTGAGCGCGTGTGTTTTTGGTTCTTGTTAATCCGAAAATTGTACAATTCTGTGCGCAGTGAATGCTCGTTTGGAATCTTTGTGTGACGCGTAGACACGACGATGCAGGTGAGTGTGAGGGTTCGAATTTTGTCGAATTTTCAGCCACCCTCGTATTTTTTATCGATGATTGTTTGTTTTCATCGTCAATAAGAACGTCGGCGGATCATTTGCGAAAAAGATTTACGTAATCAGGCCGCGGTGTTTGTTTGGAATAGGGGGAAAATCACGTTGCCACAAGCGTTTCTGTACTCTGCGAAGAGAAAAAAGCCTTTAAAAAGCAAAATAATTATTAGGAGTGCTTTTAAATAATTTGTATGTGTAGGGCGGGGCCTCAAGGTCCTGCCGAGGCCAGGGACTTGTCCATCTTACGCTCCGATTTTCTTCAACTTTAACAAGTTTTCAGCTTCAAATAACCTAGAAGTTTGTTTACATTCTATTCAAACACGTGTTTTCTATTGATAAAGCCAGTGTTCCACCCCAATTTTTCCTAAAAACGATCCTTTGGGTTGTTCCTCGACTCTGGCTTGGGCTTATTTCAAATTTTGTGATGGACCCATTTTTGCAAATTAAGCCTAAAGTTCATGATACCAGGTCTCCTTGTCATCATCAAGTGATCAGTACTTCCAAGTGAGATCATTAGACAGTTGTTTTTAACACCAGTTTCGAGAAATACTCTTCATGTTCCTCAGAATGCTAAAAAAACCTTATTCAGGTCTTTCAGGGACTTTGGCACATTTTTTGGGGGGTTTAGCATGATGTTTCATGGGGGTTGGTGAAAAATCTTTCTACAGAAGCCCTCAAGACTGCCAGTATTGTTCTCAAATTTTAGGGAAAGCAAATTTACTGTGAATCATCCTCATTTTTCAGTGCGTGGTCAGCATGGTGGCACCTAAACATGGGCTTTTACACCATACAAATGTCATAGATACTTGTACTTGTGTCAAATTCTCAATTAAGGGTATTTTCATTTCATAGGAATATTTTTAAAATCCTTATTCATTTTTGTAAACTGTGGACTTTAACTGAAACATAGATTTTTCATAAAAATAAACAAGTTTTTGCCTCTTTTACACCATAAAAATGTCATAGATATATATACTTGTGTCAAATTCTCAATTATGGTTATTTTCATTTCATAGGAATATTTTAAAAATCCTTTTTAATTTTTGTCAATTGAGGATTTTAACTGAAACATAGATTTTTTATAAAAATAAACAAGTTTTGGCCTCTTTTATATCATAAGAATGTCATAGGTATATATACTTCTGCCAAATTCTCAATTAAATGTGTTTTTACTTCATTTGAATATTTTTAAAATCCATCTTTAATCTTTTTTAATTGAGGTTTTTAATTCAAACATAGATTTTTTGTGGAAAGAAACAAGTTTTTGACTCAGTGAATCGACTTTTTGGACATAGAATCAATTTTATACAAATTTTATTACATTTAATAAGCATTTAAGAGTCCAAAGTGTAAAATATGTGTATGAATGCGAAGATTTTTCTCATGGAGATATAATATTACTGAACCGATAATTATGTGGATGATTTTTTGACCATAATCACCCTTTTAAATAGCACGACATTTTTTGTTTGTTAAATTTTAGCTCATTGAAGCACAACCGCTGTAATGAAAATATATTTTTGGGGTCAAGAGGCACATTTTATTGCAAGGAACATGATAATACTCTTTGTATAGTGCGCTGACCCCTCAAATTTTTTGAAAACAACAGTTTTATAATATTTTCAGTAAACGCTGAGTTTCAAGTTGTAATATTCAAAGTTTTTGCAACAAACGTGACTTTTTATTTGTGAGCATATTAGTATTTTTTTTAATTTCAAGCAAATTTTGTAACACAGCTTCAATGGAAATCTAATTTTTTCTCATACAATTAATTTCTTTGCCTTTAATTTGAAACATCATCTAGAATAAAGCTTACATTTTTAATACTCAAGATCTTTTATAAAAATTAATATTGCGAATTATTTGTTGGATATTTTATGTTAACGGTCTCCTTATTTCTTTAGAAACTGAATACTTGAGTGTAATAATTTTTTCAAATTACTAATTTTTATCCTGCGTTCTTCATGATGATACTTTACTCGACAGGAAGTACTGTTTATTGTACTCTGTAGATATTTCAACATTGAATAAATAAACCATCTATTTTACAGAAGGATGTTTCTTTATTATTTTAGGATCCCAGTCCTAATTTAAGTTTACGACATTTAGGCATTGCGAAAATTTATAAGATAAATACAAAAAAATTGGTGACTTTGAGTAAGTTGAATTTCTTTGTTTGCAAAGAAATTTCGCTTGTCCTATAAAAGTATAGAATTATATGATTCACACAGCATGGAGGATTGCTTCCACAAAATGGCGGACTTGTCTTAACGAACGATAATTTTCCAAGGTGGCGTAGCTGTTTTCACTTATCGCATTGCATAATGGTTGCGACGAGGCAATTCGTTGTTGAGATTTAATTCTCAATAATATAGAATCGATATGAATAGGTTTTTAAAAATTCCAAACAACACCGTGGCTGCACTTGTTACAATTTACAAGAGTGTAGTTGACAATTTTTTCATGAATTTCAGAAAACATTAGAATCAGAATCTGGTAAAGAGTCTGGTAAAGAATCTGGATCAGATTCTGAAAACGAAAATGGAAGTAAGAGCGACAGCAGTTCCTCCAACGGCAGTAAGTCGTCAGGTTCCGGATCGGATAGGTGGGTATTTCTACTATTTAATTCGTTGGTTCCTTTGGTACTAAAGAGCCAACAATTCAGCAAAGTCAGTTTATTCCGAGTCGAGATTTTAAAATTAATTTGAAATTATGCTTATATTTTTTTAGAATTTTAATATGTAGAGTAGGGTGGCCCTTGCTATTCAAAATCAGATTGTTTTACTCTCTAGTTTTGTTCAATTGCCTAAAAAAAAATCTAAAAATTTGAGAAATATTTCTTAAGTATTAACCGATTTTGCTCAAGTTGGAGATTTGAGCATTCAAACAATACGAGGGGGTAAAAGTAAAAAAAATCTGATTTTGAAAAATAAGGGCCACCCTAAAGTAGAAGCAGTACAGAAGAATTGAAACTGCTTTCTCAATATTTGATTTGGCTTTTTGGTATATAGGGATATTATTTTGAAATTAATGTTTTAACGCTAGAGCTTGATGAAAACACTAACATTGGGTCCTTGAAACCTGCTAATCTTGTGCAAACTGCTGGATTTTATTTTTAATCGTGTATATTTTCTTGTTCTCGTGTGTTTGTCATTTCCTAAACCTTTGTTTTCCTCCAAGAAAGTATCATTTACTTGCGGTTTTGTGCTTTTCACAAAGTCGTGTACTCTCTTCTTTATAATGTACGGCTTCTAAAACTTGAATATTTGGTTTTTAATATTGTCCGTTTATTTTATTTGTCGCTGCAAGTCCTATTTATATGGGCAACTAAAAATAAGATGACGCAAATAACTAGAATGGAACAATAGATTTGCATTTAAGAAACGGAATTACATTCACGGCCGGAAATGAAATTGGGTTGAAATACTTTAAATCCAAATTTTGTAAATAGGCATTATAAATAGAAGCTACTAATATAGCCAGAAATTTTGGAATTTAAATTTATTTTAGAAACTTTTCCACGCATATTAGTATTTCCTGAAATCTCAGGATTACGACATTTTATTTCGTCTGAGCTCATGTTTTAATTAAAAATTAATATTTACGACGCAATCGTTGGCTTAAAATAGATTAGATAAATCCACTTACCTAGTCTATCTACGCCTCTTCAAATATTAAAGTTAGATTTTTGCACATGATATGATAACCAAAGTATAAAATCATTTCAGTTTGAATTATAATTTAATTTTTTAATATTTATAAAAAGAATCTAATCTAAAATATCAGTCTATTCAGGACTTATTTGAAAATAATTCAAGATTATCATGTTTCATTGAATCGTTTAGTTTTAACGTGGAGTAAATTCCGATCCAATTTAATTATTGCATAAAATATGGTAATGTAGAAATATAGAAAAATATTCTGACTGCTTCATGCAGTGACTCTAGCTCCTCGGGTTCCGGTTCAGCGTCTGGTTCCGAATCAGAGAAATCTGACAAATCCCAAAAGTCTGAGAAATCTGAAAAGTCAGACGCAGCTGCACAAAATGATAATTATCTGAGCAAAAGCTCTAATCACAGCACAGAAACAAAAAGTAGGCATAAAAGCGACTCTAGCCGCGAATGGGATGAGAATCCTGATATTTATGGCATCAGAAGATCGAATCGGTCGAGGAAGGAGCCTGAAAGGCTCACGGCACAGCGAGAAAGCGATAGTGATGGGCGGAAGAAAATTAAGAAAAAAAGGTAAGTACTTTCGGGGAATAATATTTTTCTATTCCCTTTTTATTTTGAGGGATAATATGGTTCATTATTCGGTTCTTGTATCAGGAGATTTAGGTGGGAGTTGAAATAAGAACCTTCTTGATCTTTAAACAAAAGAATTTTTATTACCTAACTTTTTATTTAAACTTTTGCTTCCATAAAAGCTAAATTTTTAATTTGTTTATTTCACACATTTTTCTATCAATTGATAAAACCTAATTTGAATGAATAAATTTTCTTTTGAATTTTGTAATTGGTACTGATCGGGACATCCTGTTTCGGACTTGAACATATTCTACGTAGGCATTATTCTTTATAACAAATTGTTGTGTTTTAATCTTGGGAATAAGTTTTCATCAGTAACATTGCCTGATAATACAGAAGAATAAGATCTCAATTTTATTTTTTTAAATACAGTTTCTACAAAAATTCATAATTGTAAACACTCATCTCCTATTTGCAAAAATAAAGTACTTAAACAAATTGCCATCTTGAATTTTGTAAAAGTAGGGTCGATAGGGCTATTTGAAATAATTGAAAAGATTTTTGTTTAAAATTTTGCCAAAATTATCTTTTTACTTTTAATCTTCACCTTCTTGAATCAACAAAAACTTTCCTGAAGAAATATTTTTTTATTTTCTGTGGTAGTGTTGACGATTTCAGATCTTGCGTCATTACGGTTGTGATACGTTGAATGAAAAGCAACTAAAATCTAAATACAAGATTGTACTTTCGACTACAAAATAAACATCCACTGATTCTTATAATATGTATATTTTCTATACATTTTTTTGCCATTTATAAGAATATTGATGAAAAATTTTAATTTGGAATGAAGGTTCAGTAAATTGAAAAACTTATCTATTTTAAATTGGATCATTTCTAAATTGATTAAAAAAAATTGTAAATATATATATTAGAATGTTATTTTGCAATTACTATTATCTGATTTTCGTATTTCACGATGAAAAAGAACAAAAAAACAGATATCGCACTTACTCCTTTGCTGTTTTTTAATTACCTTGTGTTTTATCATTAAAAATAATAAAATTGTAGAAATTTTGCAAAAAACAATAGGAAATTCAAAGCAAATATGTCTTTCTTCATTCCTAAAAAAAATTTAAAAGGGAAATTCGAATAAAAAGACCAGATGACAATTACACAATTGGACTTGTCTAAAAAAATCTCGTTTCTCTACAAATAATTGATTGAATCAGTTACTAATGATAGCCACCTCATTCCTGCAAATAACAGGACATATAGTCATTATGTTTTAATAAAAATAGTTAATAACTAATATGTTTTTTTATAACAAATGTTCTCTTTATCACACTAGCCCCGTTATGACTCCTATCGACCCTATTTCAAATTTGTTTTCACATGACCTAAATAACATTTAAACCGTTTTTACAATAGTCATCGTTCAAAAAAATTATTTTTGAGATACTTAAACATATTTGTGTGTACCCTCCCGTTAATGTAAATTAAAGAAATGTATATTTTGTGGCAAAATGTTGGTTAATTTACTTGAATGCTAGATGTAAAACAGCATCTACTTTCACCGCTAGCTTTCATTTAGGTTAGACTGTAAAAAAGTTGGTGATATTTACAGTGAATCGTAGTTTTACTTGTAATTTTATTTGCAATTTTACTCGCGTTTATTGCATCACATTGCATATTATGGTAAATTTAGGATAGCCGATTACTTGTTGGCAATGTTGGTAATTTCACTTTATGGAACAATGTGAAAATAATATCTGCTTGTGCAAAAATATGACGGGAAAATTGTGACAGGTGTCATTTTTTACCCATTATTTGTTTGCAGTTTATTATTTTTTTCACAGTGAGAACGTTAATCTGAAGTTTTGAACATAACCTCGAAATTGAATTTTATCCAATAATTTTGAACACGGGACTTGGTAAAATTACCAATTTTTTTACAGTATAATATTAATGGGATTCTATTTCATTACTTCTGCTTGGAATTCGTATTTCAATTCCTAATCTTGAAATTCAATTGACATGGAATTGTATATTATATAAAAACTCCAAAATTAGAGCGGCTAGTCAAGCTTTTTATGTTTTTGCAATAACACATGCTTTAATTCTCGCAATCGAAAATAGATTGCCCATTTCCTAACATTTCGCAAGACAAGAGTGTTGTATCTTTTACGTCATGATTTCAGTGTGATTTTCATTGTGTGTTTTGTTCTTTACGAGTTTATTTAACAAGTCACTAATATTTGCCAAACAACTAAACAACTTTTTGAAATTGTCAAGTTACTTTTCATAACCAGGGCTCGGAACGGGTTACTTTTTAGTTACTTTTTTGATCCGCGGTTACTAAAAAAGTTACTCAATTGATTAAAAGGTTACTTTTTTGAAAAATGTAATCAATTGAATTATTATGACTCATCATAAAAATTGCAATTTAGCCAAAATTGCTAGTTTTTAATTAAAATTTAAATACTTTTTGTTGAAATATCGAACTATGCATTATATTTTTCGATGAGAATTTATCTTCTTTGTTTGAAATTTGGTTAAATGTTAAACAATTTTTGTTAAAACTTTATTTTTTTGGTTGAAAATTCATCATTTTAGTTGAAAAATCGTGTTTTTTGATCGAAAATTAATCTTCTTGATTAAAAATCACCCTTTTGTTTAAAAATACATAATTTTATTTGAAAATTCATCTTTTTGGTTAGAAATATACTTATTTTGTTGAAAATTCGTCTTTTTCGGTTGAAGATTCCCCTGTTTTCGTAGAAAATTAAACTGTTTCATTGACAGATAACTTTTTTGTCAAAAATCCATATTTGCTGGTTGAAGATTCAACTATTTTGTAAAAATTAGTCTTTTTGGTTCAAAATCTCAATAATTTGGTTGAAAAATAACCTATTTTGTTGAAAAATCGTCTTTTTGAATGAATTATACTGTTTTTTATATTAAATTAAATTTTTTTTTGTTATATCAACGATTACATTTTTCGTTAACAATTCATCTTTTTTAGTCAAAAAAATTCAACCATTTCGTTAAAAGTTGAACTACTTTCTTAAACATACATTTTTTGTTGAAGATTCATAATTGTGGTGGAAAATTCGACTTTTTTGGTAAAAAAATCTTTCTTTTTAGTTATTTTTTCGCCACATTATTGTTACTTTTCGGTTACTTTTTTAAGAGAAGTATGGTTACTATTTTACTATTTTTTGAATCTTGAGCAGTTCCGAGCCCTGGTCATAACACTGCACTACTAATACAGTGATTTTGAGTCTAAAACTTGCTTCTATGTTTTTTTATCTCCAGTTTATGGAAATAAAAAGTTTGTTTTTTATGCTACATCATAATCTTGTTTCTTTTAAAAGTACATTCTTTCTTTTCACTATTACGTCATATATATACATTTCAAGCTATAAATAAAAAAAAATTCGTTTTTAATGAAAAGGATATTGAACATTTTCTTGACGTTTATCCTTTGATTAACAAGATTTGATCGAGTGAAATGGAATTTTAGAATGCATTAACAAGAAACATTAATTCCCTGGTGGAAAATTAAAAGAAAAAGTAAAACCATTTTTACAGGAATTCACAAATAAATGCAATAAGTTACAACCAAAATTAGAGGAAAGTACCACTTTTTTCTATTATTCGGATGAATTTTGTAATTTTTTTTATATTGCTGTATTTTATTGTAGTTTTAATTTCCTATAAGGATTTACAAACAAGTACAACTGCAAGAATTTACAACTACAGGAATCTACTGGAATTTACAGGTTTTGTAGCCAAAAGTTGTTCTTTTTCGACCTAGGATAACAAATATTTAGAATATTGCAATGAGATAAATTTAAATATTTTATAAATATATTTGTTTATAATTTTAAATTTAAGTACATGATGGCTATTACAAAAAGTTTTTTTTTCAAATATATAGGAATCGATTGGACACCATATGTCATTTAAAATTATGTAATTGCAATGCGCTCAATATTTGTCATCGTAGGTCGAAAAAGAACAACTTTTTGACTGCAAATACAAATTGAACAATTGAGAAAAAATTGAAAACGGTCATTGAAATTAAAAGATTCGAACTCTTGAAGATAACAGTTTTTTCATTCAAAGTTATAAGAACTTAACTGCAAATTAAAAGACTTCAAGTAGAATACTTTTGAATTTAAAACTTTAAAATTATAATAATAATATATTCTAATAATAATATATAATAATAAATTCTTAAAAGGCTTCTAAATCTTCTATTCGAAATCTTCAAAAATCTAAATTTTGTCTTAAATTTCTTGTAATCTTGGCAAGTTTTCAATTCTTTCGAAAACTTTTCAAAACTTCTAAATATATCTTAACTTCCTCAATTTTTTTCCAAATTAATAATTGTTCAATTTTTATGTATTAATCAAAAATTATTTTCTTTTTAAATCTTCTTAAATATTCTCTGAACATTAATTTTTCAAAATAAAAAAATCATTTTAAATTTTCCCATCAATCTTAAGAAAATTTTTTTATTTGATTAAAACCTTTAAAGATTTTTAAAGTAGAATACTTTTGAATTTAAAACTTTAAAAATTAAAGCCTCGAACGATTTTAATTCTAGCGCTCAATAATTTGCACATATAAAATGGAAGCACGTAATAATTTTCAATTGAAAATTTTGCCATTAAAAGCCGTTAAACTGCAAAAATTCTAACTCTTATACATTGTACAGTTGAAGGATTTCAAAAAATAGATATCCACACTATCATTTTTAATGTTATAAATTGAAGAATGAATCAACAAATTTTAAAAATTATATCATTTTAATCAATTTTAGGCTAGAAACATTATAGATGACTGAATCCGTTTCAAGTCAGAGAGGATTCTACACGTGAAATCGCAGAATCTCTCGGAAACGAAATATGTTGTTTTTCAGAAGAAATTAGGCAATACGTATTTTTTCGCTTTGCAATAAAAAATTTTAGGAAGTATCCGTATTTCAATTTTGCGCTTTGTTTTTCAAAAAACCCGTTTTGTTTTAAACCTCTATAACTTTTGACCTAATAGAGATATTTATTATTTTCTTTTGTAGCCTAATAGCGTCCATCATCGTCTTCTTTCGTAATCCGCGTTTTTTTTCTGAAAAAATTAAAAATCTATTTTCTCCAAAAACTTACGTTTCAATTTTTAGCCAATTTTTTTTGAACTTGTACTATGATAATAAACATATCTTGTAAGTTTGATGCTTGCTAAATAACTTTTGTAGCCAGAAGAATTCTTTTTTGTTACAATCGAATTTTCTACCTTTTCTTGGAAACAATAGCAGATACGAAAACATGTTAAGAAAACAGTTTGCACATTAAAAAAATTTCTATGAAAAATGTCCCTTTTTTCTTTTGCGATATCTTTAATCGTTTACGAGAAAAATTACATTTTTAGGAAACAAAAATTCTCCCGGCCTCAAAAATGGATTAGCCCGCATGATGCTGATAAGATGCCGTTCCTTAATTAGCAGAAACTTTTCAAAAATATTTAGAAGAAAAAAAAGTGGGGTTTTCCAGAAAATATATTTTTTCATGTTCTCAAAATTGTAAGAAAAATGTATAAAAGCTTTTCTGGAAAACCCCAACTTTTTTATTTTTTTGCAATTTTTGTTAATAGAAGAAAGGCATTTTATCAGCATCATGCGGACTACACCATTTTTTAGGCTGGGAGAATTTTCTTTTCCTAAAAATGTAATTTTTGAATTTTTCTCGTAAACGATGAAAGATATGCCAAAAAACAAGAGACATTTGTCATAAAATTTTTTTAGATGTGCAAACTTTTATCTTAACATTTTTTCGTATCTGTCATTGTTTCCAAAAAAAGTAGAAAATTCGGTTGTAAGAAAAAAGAATTCTCCTGGCCACTAAAGTTATTTAGCGAACATCAAACTCACAAGATATATTTATTATCAAAGTGCAAGTTCAAAAAAAATTGGCAAAAAATTTAATCGTATGTTTTTTGAGAAAATAGATTTTTAATTTTTTCAGAAAAAAACCGCGGATTACGAAAGAAGACGATGATGGATGCTATTAGACTCCAAAAGAAAATATGTAATAAATATCTCTATTAGGTCAAAAGTAACAGAGATAGAGGTTTAAGAAAAAATTCGGGTTTTTTGAAAAGCAAAGCACAAAATTCAAATACGCATAACTTCTTAAATTTTTTTGTTGCAAATTGGAAAAAATACGTATCGCCTAATTTTCTCTAAAAAACAACATATTTCGTCCCCGAGAGATTCTGCGATTTCAAGTGTAGAACCCTGCCTGATTTGAAATGGATTCGGTCACATCAAAATTTGTTTTGAGATCTTTTCAAATATTCTCTTAACATTTTTTTTTTTTTAAATCATTACAAATTTTCCAGGAATCTAATGAAAATTTTGTTATTATCTTGGAAATCGAATTTTTCCTACAAGTTTTTCGAAAATCCTGCAAAATTAAAAAAATTGCCTTAAAATATTCCAGATTATTTTTTGAAAATTTTGGAAATATTGTTCTAAAATTAATTTTTCAACCAAAAATTCTTAAAAGGCTTCTAAATATTTTGTTCGAAATCTTCAAAAATCTACATTTTGTTTTAAATGTCTTGTAATCTTTGCAAGTTTTAAATTCTTTCGAAAACTTTTAAATATATCTTAAACTTCCTCGAATTTTTTCAAAATTAACAATTGTTCAATTGTTCTGTATTAATCAAAAATGATTTTCTTCATAAATCTTCTTAAATATTCTCTGAACATTAATTTTTCAAAATAAAAAATAATTTAAAATTTTCCCAGCAATCTTAAGAAAACTTTTTTATTTGATTAAAACCTTTAAAGATTTTTAAAAAACTTCCAAATATTATTTCGAAATCTTCAACATTTTGGATTGATAATGAGTTTGATATTTTTTTTTTAAAGGTAACCACTCTTGATTCGATACTTCATAATAATTAAAAATTATACAAATTTTTAAATTGTAGAAACTTATAATTGATTGTTAATTTTGTTAGTTTTCTTCAAGAAAATACAAGAAAAAATGATCTATTTATCTTTAATTGTATTTTTGGTTAAATTGTATACATTTTTTTACAAAAAAGTACATGCTTTAACAAAAAATTACAGTCGTAGAAATGTTGTACTTTCCTGTAAACATTTTTTCCACCAGGGTTTGTCCTTTTATTTATGAATTTTAAAGATATTACAAAGGGTTTCTTGTTAATCAAGGGGTTCATTCATCAGAAAAGAGTTGCTATTTTACAGCTCAAATAGTTGCTCCTCTTTCAGTGTGCAAAATACATGGAATTCTGAGAGCTCGGATTCAGAGTCGGATGTTGAAAGAAAAAGACCTCCTCCCAGTAAATCGATAAATCGACAAGCTGCACAAAAGGCCAAAGAAAAGGCCCGTACGCGTAAAAAGCAACTCTCGGATTCATCTGAATCCGATTATGACAGCGATGAGCGCAGAAGGTAGACATATTTAAACATTTTGAAATTTGTATTACTTCCAAAATCCTTCTGTTTTCCAATTTTATAAACTAAATGAATTTTTCAATAGACAAGTAACGCGAAGACAAGCAGCCTCTGTAAGTTATAAAGAAGACAGCGAAGAGAGGACAGACAGTGAGGATCTCATCGAACAAGATGAGGCAGAGGTACCAGCTGAGCCTGATAAT
The DNA here is from genome assembly GCA_932195095.1 of Andricus curvator. Taxonomy (NCBI): domain Eukaryota; kingdom Metazoa; phylum Arthropoda; class Insecta; order Hymenoptera; family Cynipidae; genus Andricus; species Andricus curvator. Next base: position 55,845 of record CAKNYM010050161.1, on the reverse strand, counting down.
GCTGAAACTATTGAACGCATATTGGGAAAGAGGATGGGCAAAAAAGGAGGTTTGTTGAATAATACAATTGCATTCTCATACTGTATATTAATCTTTCAAGTTGGCCTTTACCAGAGTATTTCTGCAAATAGTTACAGGAAATGTGACGACCGTTTATGCCGTTGAGGAAAACGGCGATCCTAATCCGGAGAATTTAGAAGAAGAAGAAACCGAAATGCAATACTTGATCAAGTGGAAAGGATGGTCTTACATACACAATACCTGGGAATCTGAAGAATCTTTAAAGGCCCAAAAGGTGAAGGGTATAAAGAAACTGGAAAACTTTATCAAAAAAGAACAAGACATTAAATACTGGAGAGAATGGGCGGGTCCCGAGGACATTGATTATTACGAATGCCAACAAGAACTTCAACAAGACTTAATAAAAAGTTATTACAATGTCGAGAGAATTATAGGTAAGAAATTCTTCTAGATCGAATGTTTAGTTTGATTTGAATCTAGTTTTCATCGTTTGATTAATTGCTTTTATTATTACAGCCGAATTCAAAAAACCCGACTCTGAGCATCCCGATTATTACTGCAAGTGGGAGAGTTTGCCGTACGGGGATGCCACTTGGGAAGATGGAGCTCTCATCATTAAAAAGTGGCCGGAACAAATAACGCAGTTTCGAGATAGAGAAGATTCGAAAAGAACCCCCAGTAAACACTGTAAAGTTCTCAGGTCAAGACCAAAGTTTCATCAGGTTAAGGAGCAACCTGAATACATGGGCAAGGGCAAAGAGCTAGTGCTCAGAGATTACCAGATGGACGGTCTAAACTGGATGATTCATTCCTGGTGCAAAGACAACAGGTACCGATATCATGAATTTCTCTGATTGAATTTGAGTAGAAATGTTTTTATACAAGACAAATCTTTTTTTCTTTTAGTGTAATCCTCGCGGATGAAATGGGTCTTGGAAAAACGATACAGACAATTTGTTTTCTCTACTATCTTTTCCATACTCAGCAGATGTACGGACCATTTTTGCTAGTCGTTCCTCTCTCAACAATGACTTCGTGGCAGAGAGAAATGACTCAATGGGCCCCAGAGCTGAATTTCGTCACATACTTGGGTGACATTACGTCCCGGAATGTCGTGAGTTGTCCAGTAGATTAAACTAAAAGTTGATATGCAATGTGCGTCTATCTAGTTTCTTTTAAAATTTTTCCTTCATTACAGATTCGAGACTATGAATGGTGTTTTAGTACAAAGAGACTAAAGTTTAATGCGATACTCACAACGTACGAGATTGTCCTCAAAGATAAAGTATTCTTGGGACAATTAAATTGGGCGGCACTTTTAGTCGACGAGGCGCACCGTTTGAAAAATGACGATTCGCTTTTGTATAAAGCACTCACTGAATTTAACACCAATCACAGACTTTTAATCACAGGAACTCCTCTGCAAAACAGCTTGAAGGAATTGTGGGCTCTGCTCCACTTTATTATGCCCAACAAGTATGTATTTATTTAGTTATTTCTTCTGTTTTTTGTGTAATTTGCATTTCACAACGAAATGTTTATTTTAAATTAAATTTCTTCCAGATTCACCTGTTGGGAAGAGTTTGAAAAAGAGCACGACAATGCGGCGCAAAAGGGATACTCCAAACTCCACAAACAACTCGAGCCCTTTATTCTCCGCCGAGTGAAAAAGGATGTCGAAAAGTCGCTTCCAGCCAAGGTGGAACAAATTCTGCGAGTGGAAATGACGTCGCTGCAGAAGCAGTACTATAAATGGATCCTCACAAAGAATTACAACGCTCTGCGAAAAGGCAACAAGGGATCCACGACGACATTCCTCAACATTGTGATTGAGTTGAAAAAGTGTTGCAATCATGCGTTCCTGACGAAACCATCCGACATTGACAATAGGGAGAGCACCGAAGATTACTTGCAGCAAATCATTCGAGGCTCAGGCAAGCTAGTGCTTTTGGACAAGCTTCTGGTGCGTCTACGTGAAACTGGACACCGAGTTTTGATCTTCAGTCAAATGGTCAGACTCTTGGACATTTTGAGCGAGTACCTGCAAAAAAGGCACTTTCCCTTCCAGAGGCTGGATGGAAGCATCAAGGGTGAATTGCGAAAGCAAGCCTTGGATCACTTTAATGCGGAGGGGTCTACAGACTTTTGCTTTCTACTCTCGACAAGGGCTGGTGGCTTAGGAATAAACTTGGCAACTGCAGACACTGTCATCATTTTCGACTCTGACTGGAATCCGCAGAACGACTTGCAGGCTCAGGCAAGAGCCCATCGTATCGGTCAAAAGAACCAGGTCAACATTTACCGGCTCGTCACGAAGAACTCGGTCGAGGAAGAGATTGTGGAACGAGCCAAGCAAAAGATGGTGCTCGATCATCTTGTCATCCAGCGGATGGACACTACTGGAAGAACGGTCCTGGATAAAAAGAGCTCAAACACAAACAACAATCCCTTCAACAAGGAAGACTTGAACGCTATTCTCAAGTTTGGTGCCGAGGAATTGTTCAAGGATGACGAAGATGGCGATGAGGAACCAACCTGCGATATTGACGAGATTTTGCGGAGAGCGGAAACACGAGACGAAGCCCCGACGACAGTTGGAGATGAGCTGCTTTCGGCTTTTAAAGTTGCCAGCTTTGCTGCCTTTGAGGAAGAGTCGGAACCAATCAAAGAAGGTAATGAAAATGAGGAAGAGAGTAGAGATTGGGCGGAAATCATCCCGGAGAATTTCAGGATAAAGGTGGAAGAGCAAGAGAAGTCGAAAGAGATGGAGGATCTCTACTTGCCACCACGGAGTCGAAAGACGTTGCAGCAAATAAACGAGAGAGATGGAAGAGGTCGAAAGCGGAAGAAGGCACAGGAAGAAGAGGAGGAGGAAAGTGAGGACGGGGACGAATCGGGAAGCGAAGGTGACGGAAGTGATGATGATAGACCCAAGAAGAGAGGAAGACCTCGTGCGACTCCTCGCGAAAATATCAAGAGCTTCACGGATGTGGAAATACGAAGATTCGTCAAGAGTTACAAAAAGTTTCCTGCTCCGTGGAAGAGGCTAGATGACATCGCGGCTGATGCAGAACTGCAAGAAAAACCAGTTCCGGAGCTCAAGTTCTTGGCTGAACAGTTAAAAACAAGGTGTGATGAATGCTTGACAGAGTATGAAAATACTGCGCCTACAAAAGACCAGAAGGCTGAGGAAGACGCCAAGGGACCTGGACGCAAACGTGGAAGAGGACCAACTTTCAAAATGGGTGGTGTTATGGTGAACGCGAAATCCCTCTCTGCTGCAGTCAAAGAACTCGAACCACTGGACCAAGCTCTTCCAGCTGATGCCGAACAAAGAGCAAATTGGCACTTGGATATTAAGTACGTGTATTTAGCTTTTGTCATATTATCAGGGTGGCGACTTGGTTGAAAATCCACAAATTTTGTTAAAAATTGATTTTTTGGTAGAAAATGATCTTTTTCTTTGCAAGTTAATCTTCTTGTTTAAACATTTTTCTTTTCGGTTAAAAATGCAAGTATTCCAGTTAAATATTTATCATTTTAGTTGAAAATTCATCTTTTAGGTTGGAAATAAAATTACTTGATTGAAAGTTAAACTCTTTTGTTGAAAATTAATTTTTTTGGTTGAAGATTCATCATTTTAATTACAAATTTATTTCTTTAGTTGAAATATGGACTATTTGATAGAAAACTTGTTTTTTCTTTGGATGAAAAGGAATTTTTTTAAATGTGTTGAAAATTCATCTTTTTGGTCAACAATTCAATGATTCTAGTTAAAGATCATTTTAGTTAAAAATTCATCACTTTGTTTGAAAATGTAACTATTTTTTTAGAGTTAGTTTTTTTATTGTTCAAAGTTAGTTTTTTGTGGAAAGTAATTTTTTTAACTGAAAATTTAACTTATTCCAGTTGAATATTCCATAGTTTTAGTTGAAAATTCATCTGTTTGGTTGAACATCAATTTTTTGAGCTTAAAATTTAATTTTTTAAGTTTTGATTGATAATTTATCTTTTTTAGTAAAAATTAATTTTTTGTTGTAATTTCAACTATTTCAGTTGAAGACTCATTGTTTTGTTGAAAACTCATCTTTTTCGTTAAAAATGTTATCTATTGCAGTTGAAGATTCATCATATCATATCAAAGGATTTAAAATACTTTAGGAAATTTTAAAAGATTCTCAGAAATTTTTTATTTATTTCAATAGTTTGAAGGAATTTCAAAAACTTTGAAAAATTTTAGGGTATTTTAAAAGATTCCCAGACACTTTCAAGGTCTCTAAAAAGTTTCAAGGGATTTCAAAAGATATCAAAGGATTCAAAATATTTTAGGAAATTTTAAAAGATTCTCCGAATTTTTTTTATTTATTTCAATAGTTTGAAGGGATTTCAAAGACTTTGAAAATTTTTAGGGTTTTTTAAAAGATTCCAAGGCACTTTCAAGAAATTTAAACAATTTAAAGGGATTTTCAAGAGTTTTAGTAATCTTGAGGGATTTTAATATTTTAATGGCTTTTAATATTTTAATGAATTTATTCACAAGAAGTGAGGGATTTCACTGGGTTTCAAAGATTTGAAAAGATTTTCAAATATTTTTTGCAATTCATTTGGAATTTGCCCTGAATTCTTTTAAATTCTTTCGAATTCTTCTAAATTCACTCAATTTTACTCAATTCAATAGATTTTTTTAAAGTTTTTGTTTAATTCATCCTGAAGTCTTTTAAACTTACCTTCAATTCGTAGGCATTTCATAAAATTATTTTGAATGCCCCTTTAATTTTCCTAAACTCATTTCAGACTTACTGAATTCAATGAAGTTTTTCTTATTTTTGATTTTTTTTCAATTCACTTGATTGCTTTTTCAATTAAGCTTGATTTTTTTTATGAATTTCATCGAATTCTTCTCATTTTCCTTAAATTCCTCAAAAGTCACTCAAATTTTACGGAAAAAAAATAGATTTCTTCGATTTTCAAAAATGTTTCCAATCTTTTTCGTTTAAAATTTAACTATTGCAGTTGAAGATTCATCTTTTAAGTTGAAAATTCATCAGTTAGGTTGAAAATTGAACTATTTTCTTGAAAATCCGCTTTTTGTTGTTGGATATTGATATCTTTTAGTGGAAAATTTAAGTATTTGTTTCAAAATTAATTAATTTTGCAATTTTTTTCTCTGTTGTGTTAAAGGATATTTAGAATGAACGTCATGAATTAAAATAAAAGTTTGCGTTTAGCGGCAAATATGAATATATTACTTTTAGGTGACCGAGAAAATTAAAAAACTTGACCGGGAAATGATCGGAAATTTGAAATCATCCGCCGAATCGCCACCCTGATTGTAGATGAGACATGTCTCTGAATTCTAATATAGAACGTACTTATTAAAAATGATATTTTACAGGGTGAAACCAGCAAATCTCGAATGCGAATGGACAATCGAGGATGATTCGAGATTGCTGAGAGGAATCTATATACACGGAATGGGATCTTGGGAAGCGATTAAAGCAGATGCGAGTCTGAAACTTAGCGAAAAGTTGCAAGCAAATGGCAGCAAATCACAATGGAAGCGAATTAGTACTAGAGGAGAATATCTTTTGAAAGTCGTGAAAAAGCAAATTGATCAAAAATTGGGAGTGGTAAGAATCTTCCTTTAAACGTTATTGATTCGCGTAAAATTATTAGTTGTTCATATAATTCTTTTATATTTTCGAATGTTCTGAATCATTCATTACTTTTCAACAGGGTTACGTCCTCATCCCACAAGTTGAATCCCTCTCCAAGGTAATTCCTGATGCCTCTAACCTTATCCCACCTTTTGCACCTTTCGTAGCCCGTGTACTCGATATAATTATTAAAACACTGTACCTATTTGTTACACAAACATTGTTCGTCAGATATACACAAATTTGTTGTATAGATATTGGAATGCTAATAATGCACTTGACAAATTTCGCGAGTCCTCGGCAAGTTCACCTCGTTTAAAAATAATAGAGCCAGTGTGACACCAATATTAAAATCAGGCCTCACAGACCGGTCCCTATATGCCCAATTATACCCTATATTCAGTTAAGGTCCCTATTTTAAAGATTTGGTCCCCATGGTACCCTACTTGCAGCCCATAATGGAACTTTAAATAAATTTAGAATAAGATCAAAGCTTCCAAGAGTCTGGCATTTTGAAGAAAATAGCAAAAATCTGGGAATTTCTGTAAGAAGTAACACTTTTTTTCTCAAATCACTTTTTAGTCACTTTTTTAAATGAAAATATCACATTAGTCACTTTTCTTTCAATAAATTAACTCATGGGTTAATCACTATGCAATTCAGATCTATACCTATTTCTGAATTGTCTTGAATTCTTTTGAAATATTTCAGGTTATTTTTAAAGATTCCGAGAAATTGTTAACAGATTTCATTAATTTGAAGGGATTTTTTTAGATTTTAGAGCATTTTTAATACTTCTAAGGCATTTTCAAGAGCTTTTAATTTTAAATAGTTTAGGGAATTTAAAAATATTCCAAGGAATTTTTTAATAATTTCATTAATTTGAAGGGATTTTAAAGCTTTTGAAATATTTTAAGATAAACAATTGTCTAGAATTTCGAAAGGTATGGATTTATGGAACGCTTTAACAGGACCTATAAGGTTTTAAGATATTTTAAAAGATTTTTATTTTATAAGATTTCCGAGGATTTCAAGGGATTTTAAAGCTCTCAATGTATTTTCAGGAAATAGCATGATAGAATTTCACGGGATTTTATCATATTTTAGTGGATTTCAAAGAATTTATTCAAGGGAAGTGAGGTATTTTATAGGGTTTCAAAGATTTGGAATCCACCCTGAATTCTTATTAATTTATCTTGAATTTTTTCAAATTATTTTGAATTTTGTAATACACTTGAATTCTTATAAATTTACTCAATTTTACTTAATTCAGTGGATTTTTTTTAATTTAATTTTTATTTATTTAATTGGTCTTGAATTTAATTGGTTTAATTGGATTTGAAATATTTAAAGGTATTTTTTCAAATTCCTTGGCATTATCAAGAGCTTTAAAAAAATGTTAAGGGATTTCAAAAGATTTTAAGGGATTTGAAATATTTTAAGTTATTTTAAAAGATTACAGGCAATGTTTGATTTATTTCCGTAATTTAATGTGATTTGAAATATTTGAGGGTTTTGTAAAAGATACCCAGGCGTTTTCAAAAAATTTAAAAAGTTTCCTGGGATTTCAAAAGATATCAAAGGATTCAAAATATTTTAGGAAATTTTAAAAGATTCTCAGAAATTTTTTATTTATTACAGTAGTTTTAAAGAGATTTAAACAATTTCAAGGGATTGTCAAGAGTTTTAGTAATTTTAAGGGATTTTAATGGATTTTAATGTATTTCAAAGGATTTATTTACAAGAAGTGAGGGATTTCATTGGGTTTCAAAGATTTGAAGAGATTTTCAAATATTTTTTGCAATTCAATTGGAATTCGCCCTGAATACTTTCGAATTCTTCTAAATTTTACTTAATTCAATAGATCTTTTAACAAAAATTTGTTTAATTCATCCTGAAGTCTTTTCAATTCACCTTAAATTCGTAGACATTTCATCAAATTCTTTTGAATGCTCCTTTAATTTTCCTAAACTCATTTCAAGCTTACCGAATTCAATGATTTTTTTCTTATTTTTCTTCAATTCACTTGGTTGCTTTTTAAATTCAGCTTGATTTTTTTTTTATTAATTTCATCGAATTCTTCTCATTTTCCTGAAATTCCTCAAAAGTCACTCCAATTTTACTGAAAAAAATGCATTTGTTCGATTTTAAAAAATGTTTCCAATTAGTATGAATTCTTTTGAATTGTTCTGTAGTCATGAGTCACTTTTTTGGTTAGAAATTAGTAGGGTTTTAAAGATTTGAAGAGATTACAAATTTTTTTGGAATTTACCCTGAATTCTTTTTAATTCTTTGGAACTCTCTTGACTTTTTTTTTAATTCAATGGATTTAAAACAAATTTTAAATGTTTTTATTTAGCTGATCCTAAAGTCTTTTAACCTCACCTTGAATTCTTAGGCATTTCATCAAATTCTTTTGAATTCCCTTGAATTTTTCTAAGCTCATTTCAAAGTTACTGAATTCAGTGAAGTTTTTTCATACTTTTAAATTGTTTTTGATTCATTTGCATTTTTTTTAATTCATCTTGAATTTTTATGACTTTCATCGAATTCTTCTCGTTTCCCTTAAATTCCTCTAAATTCATTCCAATTTTTCGGAAATCAATAGAGTTTTTTTTATTTAAAATTTTTGTTCCAATCCATTTGAATTCTTTTGAATTGTTTCGAACTTTTACGAATTTATCCTGAATTTGTTACCCTTTGAGGGCGAAAAAAGTACCCTATGAGCGTGACAAAAAGTAGCCTTTGGTCCCTATATTTTATCCCATAGGGACTGTGAAGCCTGTAAAATTAAATCATTCATGTTGCGCACTGGTTCTTATAAAATGTCACGCATCACACACACCAATTCACTACATGTCGAGCATCAATGTTGAAGTAGGTTTGAATCATTTTTTTATTTATTTAATTCTAATTTGACCGATTAACCATTTACAGACGCGAACTAGAAAACCAAGAAAGACTAAAGATGTCACCAAAGCTATTACAAAGGAGATAGTAGAGGACAACGATAGTTCCGCAGACGAAAACAAGAAACCAAAACCAAAGATTGAGAAAGTAAATTTCAAAGATTGATTTTTTTAGTTGATTATCCACATGTTGAATTTAATGTAAAAAGTATTCTGACACTCTATGAAATTGTATAGCCACCAGAGAAGAAAGACGAGGAGGTTGCAGTAAAGAAGCAAGTTAAAGAAAAAGAGAAAGAAGAGGCGGAACCAGTAACGGAAGAGAAAAAGAAGGAGAAAAAGGTCAAGAAAGAGAAGAAGGAGAGTAAAAAGAGTAAAAAAAATAAACAGCCCGTAGGACCGATGCATTTTACAGCCAATAACGAGCCAAGAGCCCTGGATGTTTTGGGTGATTTGGATCCCAGTATTTTTAACGAGGTACTTGTCATTTAAACTAAAAAAATTTATTTTCAAACAAGATTTCCTTTAAGCTTCAAATCACAAATACTTGCAATTTTTTACAGTGTAAAGAAAAGATGCGACCTGTGAAGAAGGCCTTGAAAGCACTGGACAAGCCAGATCAAACTCTGAGTGAATCTGATCAGCTCGCTCACACGCGAAACTGTCTTGTGCAAATTGGAAATCAAATTACTACGTGTCTTTCAGAGTACAAAGACCCAGAACAGGTCAAGGAATGGAGAAGTAATCTGTGGTACTTTGTCTCCAAATTCACAGAGTTTGATGCCAAGAAACTCTACAAATTGTACAAGCATGCGATTAAAAAGGGTGATGGCAACGCAAGCATGACATCGACACCGGAAAAGAAGGAAGAATCGACTCCTACAAAGGTATTTGGTTGAATATTAGGGTGTCCAGCGACCTTCAAAACCCGAAATTCTCCTTGAATTTTTTTTAAGCATTGAAAATCTTGAATTTTTCACGCGACACTTGAATTTTTTTTTTGCTTTTGAAACAGTTATTTTATTGAAATGCGAAGAGTAATTTAAATCTTTTAGGCTATTATGAAAAGGAAAATCTCATTTAGAAGAAATCTTGCTACTGAAAAGTTTTTTATTCATCAAGGTATCTTTTGTTTATTACAAAATAAAAAAATAGATTTCAAGGCACTTTTTGTAGGATGTACCAATTATTTTATAGATTGCAATGAACAGACTTTAATATTTTGATTAATTCTATCAGTTTTTAATTTCTTCTCCGCTAATGTAGAATGTTAATGTATACATTTTTTTGTAATATTCAACTTACAAATTATAAAAATTATTAGTTGAAAATTGCATGCTTGTACAATTTTCGTTAACACTTTTATAATATAAGCATACATTAGAGCCAGGTTAGTTCAACTTTACTGATTTGGTGTCGAAGTTATGCAAGATTAATATTGAAGGACAAAGCGACAACATGTAAGATTTTCTTTTCTTATGTGAAAAGTGATGTGCACACTAATTTTTCCTAGATATAGTTTTATTAAATAAAAGCAGACTGAGTATTTTATTGTTCTTTGTTTATAACTTTCTTTTGGTGTAAATTTTGGATCTACTAGATTGTTTTACAGGGTGTCCAGTGACCTTGAAAACCTGGAAATCTTGAATTTTTCAGGAGAACCTTGAATTACATTTTTTTCTTTTAAAACAGTTATTTTATTGAAACGCGAAGAGTAATTTAAATATATTAGTCTTTTATCAAAGAAACATCTCGTTTAGAAGAAATCTTGCTACTGAAAAGTTTTTTATTTATCAAGATATAATTTATCTTTTACTCATTACAGAATAAATAGAGATTTCTAGGCATTTTTGTAGACTTTACTAATTATTTTATACATTGCAATGAACAGACTTTAATATTCTGAATAATTCTATAAGCTTTTAATTTCTTCTCCGCTAATGTATAAATTTTTTTGTGATACTCAACTTAAAAATTATAAAAATTATTAGTTGAAAATTTCGATGTTAATTAAATGTCTCAATTAGTTACACAAAAGGTTACAAAATATTTAAAAGGATTTTCAACATTTCACAAAAATTTAACGGATTTCAAAGACTTTAAAAAGGCCTGAACACCAGGTTTCAAAGATTTCACAACAATTTCAGAAACATTTTAAAACTTTCAAAAGATTAAAAGGGTTTCAAAGATTTGAAAAAAGGTACAGCACACCAGATTTCAAAAATTTCAAAACGTTTCAAAGGCTTTAAACGATTTCAAAAGGTTTCAAATCATTTTAGAAGATTTCACAAGAATTTCCCAAAGATTTCGAACATTTCCTTAAGATTTCCACCATTTTAAAGATTTGGAAAAGACGTGTACGCAAGATTTTTAGAAGATTTCAAATTATTACAAAAGATTTCACAAATATTTCAAAGATATCATAAAAATGTCTAAGATTTCATAAAAATTTCATTAAGATTTCCAAACCTGGACACCAGGTTTTAAAGATTTCATAACATTTCGAAGAATTTAATGATTTAAAATTTGTTTAGAAGATTTCAAAAGATTTCACAAAGATTTTAAATCTTTCAATGATTTCAAACGAATACAAAATATTTAAGAAAGATTTCACAAATATTTAAAAAATCCCATAAAAATTTCTAAGATTTCATAAAAACTTCATTAACATTCCAAAGAATTTCAAACATTTCAAAAAGAGTACACCGGGTTTTAAAGATTTCAAAACATTTCGAAGATTTTAATGATTTCAAATGTTTTTAGAAGATTTCAAAAGATTTCACAAAGATTTTAAATATTTCAATGATTTCAAACGAATACAAAAGATTTCAAAAATATTCAACAGAATTCATAAGGGTTTCAAGAATTTCAAAAATTTCAACAAGATTATCGAACACCAGATTTAAAAAATTTCAAAGATTTCAAACGATTTCAAAAGGTTTCAACAAATTTGAGAAGATTTCAAAAGATTTCTATGATTTTAAACGAACACAAGAGATTTCATAAACAAATATTTAAGAAAGATTTCACAAATATTTAAAAGATTTCACAAGAATACAAGAATTTCAAATATTTCAAAAAGGGGACACCAGGTTTTAAAGATTTCAAACATTTCGAAGATTTTAACTTTTTGAAAATTTTTTAGAAGATTTCACAGAGATTTTAAATATTTCAATGATTTCAAACGAATAAAAAATATTTCACAAGTATTTCATAAATATTTAAAAGAATTCATAAGGATTTCAAAAGATTTCAACAAGATTACAGAACACCAGATTACAAAAATTTCAAAGATTTTAAACGATGTCAAAAGGTTTCAACAAATTTGAGATTTCGAAAGATTTCAATGATTTCAAACGAATACAAAAGATTTCACAAATATTCAAAGAATTCATAAGGATTTCAAAATATTTCAACAAGATTACAGAACGCCAGATTAAAAAAATGTCAATGATTTCAAACGAATACAAGAGATTTCACAAACAAATATCAAAGAAAAATTTTACAAATATTTAAAAGATTTCGTAAAGATTTCAAAAGAATTTCAAAGATTTCAAAAAGAGGATACCAGGTTTTTAAGATTTCAAAATATTTCGACGATTTTAACGATTTCAAATTTTTTTAGAAGATTTCAAAAGATTGGAAATATTCCAATGATTTCAAATGAATACAAAAGATTTCACAAATATTCAAAAGAATTCATAAGGATTTCAAAAGATTTCAAGAATTTCAAAATTTTCAACAAGATTACAGAACACCAAATTTCAAAAATTTCCAAAAATTGCAAAGATTTTAAACGATTTCAAAAGGTTTCAACAAATTTGAGAAGATTTCAAAAGATTTCAATGATTTCAAACGAACATAAGAGATTTCACAAACAAATATTAAAGAAAGATTTCACAAATATTGAGAAGATTTCAAAAGATTTTAAATACTTCAAAAGATTTCAACGAGTTCACAAAGATTTCAAAAGATTTCAAATATTTCACAAAGATTGCAAAGATTTCAAGGATTTCAATGACTTTACAAAGATTTAAAAATATTCCCAAAGATTTCACAAAGACGACTTATGTTCGTAAAAAATTAAGAATTTGTTTATGGTTCTGCTTTCTTTAGAAATTGTTGGCCAATAAAAAATGAAATGGTTTATATTTTCACATGTATAACAAACGGTTATTTCAATATTTAGTGTAAAAAAAGACCTGGAAAAGACCTTGAATTTTGTTTCTAAGAATCGCTGGACACCTTGTTAGACTAAATATTAATTTTCAAACTTTCAATCGATTCTAAACAGTTACATTTTGCATATTTCTAGAAACAGGAAGAAAAATCAGAGAAACACGCGGCAAAATCTGTAGCGGACACCTCCAAAGAGTCTCGGCCAGTTAAGCGAAGAATAGAAGAGGCGGAAGACAGTTCCAACAATGTTCCAGTGAAGAAACATCTGCTCTCGAGTTCCGCCTTGGGAACTATCGGTAGCACATCCTCCGTGACGATTGGTGCTATAACCATCACGCCTGTATCGTCGACACCAAACTCGACCCCAAGCACGACAAATAGTGTTGACACGCCGAGGCATAAAGATTCCAAGGATTCGGCAAAGCACAAAGACGTGAAGAGAGATCGCGACAGAGACAGGGACAGGGACCGAGACAGGGACCGAGGTCACAATGATAGAAACATGGACAGGTTGGGTGGAGGTAAAGATGAGAGAATCAGGAGAGACAGTGGTGGATACGGAATGGGTGGACATTATAGTGGGAATCGGGAAGACGATCATTGGGCACCAAGAGACGGAAGAGATCATCGAGACAATAGGTAAATGAATGCTACAACTTCAGCAATTTGCAAATGCCTCACAGACGGGTCCTTATATCCCCTATTCAGACCTCACAGACCGGTCCCTATATCCCCTATTGTACCCTATATTCAGTTAACCCTTTGCGGGGCAGTGGGACATATACGTCCCACCTGTTTATCATCAATAATTTGGATATTTTCCTACTTCTTCCTTGTATTCTTTCGTAATTTATTGGATGTTTGAGTAGTTGAGGTTCAAATATTGATATTTTCATAGATGAGAAATCAATATCTTCATTATGTTCATAATTATAAACAAATTACTTTCAAAAAAAGCCACTTTTTACGGATAAATTTGGTTGTAGGAAAACAAGCCCCATAACATGCTCAAGTCATGGTGGGATTCTATGTTTTTTGAGTCGTAGTTTCCGAATCTGGAGTCAGATTTTTGAAATTCAAAATGGCTGAACCAATATGGCGGCTACTTTGAGTCAAATTTGTGGTTTTTTTGTTCAATCGGCGAGAAATCGGATTATTGGGGGTTTTTGAGGTCGCTGATTACGATTCTGATACCAAAGACACAAAATTCAAGATGGCGAATACAATATGGCGGCAATTTTGGTAAGAAAATTGATATGAAAATGACTTCGATATCAGAATCGTAATCAGTGATCTCGAAATCCCCCACACATCAGGTTTCTCGCAGATGGAGCAAAAACACCATAAATTTGACTGAAAATAGCCGCCATATTGTATCTGCCATCTTGAATTTTGTGTCTTTGATATCAGAATCGTAATCAGCGACCTCAAAAACTCCCATACATTTGGTTTCCCGCCGATTGAACAAAAAACCACGAATTTGGCTCTAAATAGCCGCCATATTGGTTCCGCCATTTTGAATTTTCGAAATCTGACTCCGGAATCGTAATTAGCGACCCCAAAAACCTTAAAATCAGTTATGACTTCCAAAATTCGTCCATCAGAAAAATATGCCCCTCAAAGGGTTAAGGTCCCTAAAGTACCCTATTTTCAAGATTTGGTTCCTATGGTACCCTATTTGCAGCCCATAATGGAACTTTAAAAAAATTTATAATAAGATCAAAGCTTCCAAGAGTCAGGCGTTTTGATAAAATAGCAAAAATCAGGGAATTTCTGTAAGAAGTAACTGTAAAAATACTTAGGACTGCCATACGGTCACTATTAGTCACTTTTTTTCTAAAATCACTTTTTACATACTTTTTTAAGATAATAGTCACTTTTCTTTCAATAAATAACTCGTGGAGAATAGACTATTCTCCTTGAAATAACTCATGGGTTAATTACTATTCAATTCAGGTCTGTACCTATTTCTGAATTTTCTTGCATTTTTTTGAAATATTTCAGGGTATTTTTAAAGATTCCGAGAAATTTTTAGTAGATTTCAATATTCTGAAGGGCTTTTAAAAGTTTCAAGGGTTTTCAAATATTTTCAAAGGATTTTAAATATTTTGGAAAATTTTAAAAGATTCTAAGACATTTTTTCATTAGTTTTATTAATTTGAAGGGATGTCAAAGCGTGACATTATTTACGATAAAGAATCTAAAATTTCGGAAGATTTGGAACGGTTTTGCAGGACTTATAAGGTTTTAAGATATTTTAAAAGATTTCACGTGATTTTATAAGGTGTCCGAGGATTTCAATGATTTTAAGTGTTTTCTAAAGCCAGGGATTTTATAATATTTTAGTGGATTTTATAGAATTTACTCACGATAAGTGAGGTGTTTATTAGGGTTTCATTGATTTGAAGAGATTTGAAATTAGTTTTGGGAATTCACCCTGAATTCTTATTAATTTATCCTGAATTCTTTTAAATTCTTTGGAATTTTTTTAATTAATTTCAATTCTTCTAAATGTACTCAATTTTACTTAATTCAATTAATTTTTTTTGAATTTTTAAAAGTTTTTATTCAATTGGTCCTGTGGATCAATTGATAAAATGATAAAAGGATTTGAAATATTTTAAGGTATTGTTTTTTTAATTCCTTGGCATTTTCAAGTTATTAAAATAATTTCAAGGGATTTCACAAGATTTTAAGAAAATGCAATATTTTAGGGTATTTTAAAAGATTCGCAGGCATATTCACAAGCTTTAAAAAGTTTAAAGGGATTTCAAAGGATATCAAAGGATTTGAAATATAATTATAATATAAACGATTCCCAGAATTTTTTTATGTATTTCAATAGTTTGAAGGAATTTCAAAGACTTTGAAATATTTTAGGATATTTTAAAAGATTCCAAGGTATTTTCAATAGATTTAAACAATTGCAAGGGATTTCCAAGAGTTTTAATAATTTTAAAGGATTTTAATATATCTTAATGGATTTCATCAAAGAATTTATTCACAAAAAGTGAGGGATTTCGTAGAGTTTCAAAGATTTGAAGAGTTTTTAAGTTAGTTTTTGGAATTAACCCTAATTCCTATTAATTTATCCTGAATTCTTTTAAATTCTTTGGAATTTTTTACTTCACTTGAATTCTTCTAAATTTACTTAATTCAATGGATTTTTGTTACTTTTTAAACGTTTTTATATTATTGATCCTGAGAATCATTTAATAAAATGATCGAAGGATTTGAAATATTTTAAGATATTTTTTCATATTCCTTGGCATTTTCAAGAGCTTAAAAAAATTTCAAGGGATTTAAACAGATTTTTGAAATATTTTTGGCTTATTTAAAATATTACAAAGGAATTTTTGATTGATTTCAGTAATTTGATGGAATTTCATAGGATTTGAAATATTTGAGGGTATTGTAAAAGATTCCCAGGCATTTTTAAGAGCTTTAAAAAGTTTCACGTGATTTCAAAAGATATTAAAAGGTTTGAAATGTTTCAGGAAATTTTAAACGATTCCCAGACATTTTTTATTTATTTCAATATTTTAAAGAGATTTTAAAGATGAAAATAGTTTAGGACATTTTAAAGATTCCAAGGCATTCTCAAGAGATTTAAACAATTCCAACGGATTTCCAAGAGTTTCAATAATTTTGAGGGATTTTAAAAATTTTAATAGATTTCAAAGAATGTATTCACAAGAAGTGAAGGATTTCATAGGGTTTCAAAGATTTGATGAGATATTCAAATATGTTTTGCAAATCTGTTGAATTCAGCTAAATTCACTAAATTCTACTCAATCCAGTGGATTCTTAAATAGTTTTTATTTAATTAATCTTAAAGTCCTTAGCACTCATCTTAAATTTTTAGGTTTTTTATCAAATTCTTTTGAATTCTCTTTAATTTTTCTAAACTCATTTTAAACTTACTCAATATTCAATGCATTTTTTCGTATTTTTGCATTGTTTTTAATTCACTTTATTGCTTTTAAAATTCAGCTTGATTTTTTATGAAATATATCGAATTCTTCTCATTTCCCTTAAATTCCTCTAAATTCGCTCAAATTTTAATGAAATCAAGGACATTTTTCGATTTTTTATATTATTTCCAATTCATTTGTATTCTTTTGAATTCTTTTATAGCCATTAATCACTTTTTCGGTTAGAAATTAGTAAGCTTTCAAAGATTTTAAGAGATTTGGAATTCACCCTGAATTCTTATTAATTTATCCTGAATCCTTTTAAATTCTTTGGAATTCTGTTGAATTTTCTTAATTTGCTTGAATTCTTCTAAATTTACTCAATTCTACTTAATTCAATGGATTTTTTTTTAATTTTCAAAAGTTTTTATTTAATTGATCCGGAAGTCTTTTAACCTCGCCTTGAATTCTTAGGCATTTGATCAAATCCTTTTGAATTCCCTTGAATTTTTCTAAGCTCATTTCAAAGTTAATTAATTTAATCAGTTTAATTCAATGAAGTTTTTTCATATTTTTAAATTGTTTCCTATGAATTTCAATTTTTATGAATTTCATCGAATTCTTTTCATTTACCTCAAATTCCTCTTAAATTCATTCCAATTTCACGGAAATCAATAGAATATTTTTATTTGAAAAATGTTTTCCAATTCTTTTGAATTCTTTTTAATTTTTCTAAACTCATATCAAACTTACTCAATATTCAATGCATTTTTTTTCACATTTTTTAATTGTTTTCAATTCACTTGCTTGCTTTTTAAATTCAGCTTGATTTTTCATGAATTTCATCGAATTCTTCTCATTTTCTTTGAATTCTTCCAATTTCACTTACATTTGACTGAGATCAATGAAATTTTTTCGATTTTCCAATTCATTTAAATTCTTTTGTGGCCATTATTCACTTTTTTGTTAGAAATTAGTATAGGTTCTCAAAGATTTGAAGAGATTTGGAATTCACCCTGCATTCTTATTGATTTATCCTGAATCTTTTTAAATTCTCTTGAATTTTTTTAATTTACTTGAATTCTTCTAAATTATTTTTATTTATACATTCTACTTACTTAAATGGATTTTTTTTAAATTTTAAAAGTTTTATTTAATTGAGCCGGAAGTCTTTTCACCTCGCCTTGAATTCTTAGGCATTTGATCAAATTCATTTGAATTCCCTTTAATTTTTCTAAGCTCATTTCAGAGTTATTGAATTCAGTGAAGTTTTTTCATATTTTTATATTGTTTTCAATTCATTTGATTTTTTTAAATTTATCTTGATTTTTTTATGAATTTCATCGAATTTTACGGAAGTCAATAGAATTTTTTTTTATTTAAAATTTGTTTTCTAATTCATTTGAATTTAACTTGAATTGTTTTGAAATCTTGTGAATTAATCCTGAACTTTTTACCCTTTGAGTGTCTGCAGTGTGCTTGTCACAGTCTGTCACTTTTTGCAACATGTCCATACTTGTAAATTATTGTTATGTACAATGTTTTTTTTGTTTATTGCAGGTTTGGAGATCACAAAAGGGAAAGGTTTGACAATTACGGACGCATGGGCAGTGGTGGTGGTGGAGGAGGATATCACCGTGACCGGGATCGGGACCGCGATCGTATGCACATGAACGACAAGAGAAAGTAAGTATAAAAAAAAGTTTATTCAGGGTGTCTAGCGCCCTGGAAATCCTTGAACACCAGGAAAAGTCCTTGAATCTTGCTCATGGTCCTGGAATTTGTATTCCTTCAAAAAAAAAATAGGTCTTTAAACCTGCTCTCTGCTGAACGAAAAAAGACTGCTGAACCCTTTTTTGGTAGTTTTCATTTCATTTCTCATTTTTAGTTTTGTTTGAAAGTAGAAAAGCATACTTTTTTAACAATAGATTGTTAATTTTATCACGGTGAAAATCACGAAGCTATAATCGTAAATATTTCAAAGTTTCTAATTTATTACCGAATTTTTGCAACTTTAACAACAATTTAATTACATTTTTTGAAATCTAATAATTTGTTGCTGTCAGTATGTTGAAAGTAAAATCAATTCCGCGTGCAATGAGCTTTTATGGATTACAATTAATTAGATTTTGAGTTATCCCACTCTATTTGTACAGTCTGGCCATAGGTCAGAGAATCTTTTCCATTTTTTATGTATTTAAAATTGATATTGTTTAGTTAAAAATTCGTCTTTATTGATAGAAAACTAATCTTTTTGGTGAAAATGTTCTCGTTTTTTGGTTAAAACTGCAACTATTTGGTTGAAAATTAACTTTTTTCTTGAAAATTCATATTTTCGGGTTTAAAATCAACTGTTTTGTAGAAAATTCGTCTTTTTTGGTTAAAAGTTGGCCTACTTTATTAAAAATTAATTTTCTTGGTCGCGGAATTGCAGATTCATAATGTTAGTTGGAACTTCATCTCGGGTTGAAAATTCAACTATTTGGTTGAAATTTTCTTTTTTAATGATAATTTATCTTTTTTAGAGGAAAATTCAACTATTTCTTTGCAAATTTATGTATTTTGTTAAAAATGCATATTTTTGGTAGAAAATTAATTTTATTGGTTAGAAATTCGTCGTTTTAGTTAAAAATTCATCTTTGTGAGTTGAAAAATCTTCGATTGAAAATGTCACTATATGTTAAAAATTCGTTTTTTGTTGTTGAAATATCAACTATATAAGTTGAAAATTCATCTTTTTGTTGAAAATTCAAATTTTCATGTAGAAAATTCAAGAGTTTTTGTTTGAACAATCGTCCTTTTGGATTACAAATTCACCTTTTTTTAAAGAATTAAATTGTCTTCTAAAAAATTCAATTATTTCGTTGGAAATGTGACAGTTTTGGGGGGAAATTTCATCTTTTTTGTTTCAAATTCGATCATTTGGTTGAAAATTCATCTTTGTAGGTTGAAAATTCAACTGTTTTTGGTGGGACATTCGTCTATTTCTATTTAGATAGAAAATTCGTCCTTTGGATTTAAAATTAATCTTTTTTGTTAAGAATTAAACTGTCTTTTAAAAATTCAATTATTTCGTTGGAAATGCAACAGTTTTTGCTTGAAGTTAAATCTTTTTTTTTAATTCGATCATTTGGTTGAAAATCCATCTTTGTACGTTGAAAATTCAACTGTTTTGGTTGGACATTCGTCTATTTCTATTTAGATAGAAAATGCGTCCTTTTGGATTTAAAATTCGCCTTTTTTGTTAAGAATTAAATTGTCTTCTAAAAAATTCAATGATTTCGTTGGAAATGTAACAGTTTTTGGTGGAAGTTTAATCTTTTTTGTTTAAAATTCGATCATTTGGTTGAAAATTCATCTTTTTAGGTTGAAAATTCAACTGTTTTTGGTTGGACATTCGTCTATTTCTATTTAGATAGAAAATGCGTCCTTTTGGATTTAAAATTCACCTTTTTTGTTAAGAATTAAACTGTCTTCTAAAAAATGCAATTGTTTCGTTGGAAATCGAACAGTT
>CAKNYM010050161.1:0-28831 GCA_932195095.1 Andricus curvator | reverse complement strand
CCCATGACAGAAGTTTTCGTGGGACTGACGTTAGAGCTGGACTCTCCACTATACGGTGAATCACTACTTGACTTGGACATGATTTCAACTCGCAAAACAAATTTCGCGCATAAAGGTGGTAGTTGGGTGTACAATCTAAACATGAACAATACAAACAATAAAGTAGCCTCGGACTGGACTGAAACTTTGATTGACTAAATGCATACACACGGTAAACGTAAAGTTTGAGTTTCAGGCGATGAATGGAGACTGGGTGTTCGGAATGCTAGAGGAGTGAATGATCTTAAAGTAAGAGAACTACGAGAAACTATGCATGCTAGGAAACTAGATATTTTATGTGTACCTGAGACAAAGAAAAAGGGATGCGAAAGTAGAAACATAGAAAATGGGGTGTTGAAAAGCGGTTTTGAAATATGGTTAGGAGTAGATAGGGAATCACATGGTAGTCAAGGGGTCGGTTTGATTATGAATGAAAAAGCAAGATATATGTTCCAAAAACGACTTAAATACTTTTTTTCTCCCCTTTTCAGATAGTTGGAAAAAAATCTTTCTGATTGTAGGATTTATTATAAAGATACGGAAATATACGCTAAAGCAGGGGTCTCCACAATCCACAGGTGCAGCGTGACCCAGGATCGCACGACCTTTTTCAAGATCTACCATTTTTTTTCGAAGGGAAACGGAGAGAAAATTTATGACCTTTCGGGAAAAAATCCCTGTTGGAAGGGCTCAGTTCTGAAATTTGAACATGGAGGACCCTTTTTTTTAAAGGGTTCCAAACGGCTCGAATCAGGTAAAGGATTTTGACAGTTCTGGGTCAGAGCAGAGTAGATCCGACCTACTGGCCTGGGATCCCAAGTAGATACAGGATCTACGTTTGGAGACCCCTGCGCTAAAGTAAAGGAATTACCTTCTTCATTTTAAATCAAATACAACTTTAGTCATTTTTATCTGAAGAAGATTGAACATAACATATGGTCGTGGCGAACTTTTGGGTTTCTATTATACGATGAACAGAAACGAGCGTGAAGCGCGAGGTTCACATGATGATCAAACGAAATATCGAGCGCGAAGCGCGAGTGTCGTGATGAGAATGTGTTCCTTAAGGTCGATAGAACCTTAAGTAAATTAGTTCATCTTTTTATGTAAAACTGACATAATTAAACCAAAATCAGGTCATAACGATGAAGCTTTAACAGAGTATTAGCCCGCGAAGCGTGCACTAGCGAGGACACGAAGTGTGAAAACCTAGACGACAAATGTGTCCGAGCGCGCAGCGCGAGGTGAATACATTATCGAGCGCGAAGCGCGAGATAAACATATAATCGAGCGCGAAGCGCGAGATGAATACCCAATCGAGCGCGAAGCGCGAGATCCAACAGGTGCGCGCCCTAGGCGCGCTGAAACTTGCGAGCGAAGCGAGCCGCGCGCGAAGCGCGCTATGAGAATGTGCCCGCGAAGCGGGCGGATTTTTTTTATTCCGATTGTTCTAGATTCCGAACATCAGCTCTAGCCCCCCTAGTTTAATTAACCCTAGAACGGTAAACTGAGCTGGCTCATACGCTAACGGTAAACGGGGGTTCCGCTACACCCCAAACTTGTACCGTGGCACAATGCTTTCTATGTGCAGTAAAACAACTTTAATATAGCGCATTTTCTTCGTTTTTTAGTGTAGAAAACAATGGTAATAATAACATTCTCTTAAATTAAAAAAAAAATGTTGAATGATTTGTAAATATGAAAAAAACCTGAAAATTCAGGAGTCCGGAGCGTACTTTGACTTTGATTGGGGTGCGTTGGAACCCCCGTTTACCGTTCTAGGGTTAATATTGACTTTACACTATTTTTATATTTATGATTTATGCAGAATCCAGACGAGCGAACCCCTCTCGACAAAGAAGTTCCTATTTCCATGGTGCAACTAGACAAGGTGTCCCAACATTCGAGACGAGTTTACGAAAGTTGTGCGCAGATGGCTAACTGGGACGTCCATATTGCTTCTATGTTCGGTATAATTGCCTATAGCTTGGTTAATATTGCGTATGTGTTAGTGGCCTTTTTGCCAATGGATTGCAATTAGTGATGGGCACTGCTCGGCCTGACTGTGGTAATACCTGACCTGACCGGTAATGTCCGGTCATGACGGTAAATGTTGGTAAAACGCGGTCAGACCCAAATATCTCCAACAGGATAGTTTTTTTTATAGAAAAAAGTGGTTTAGTTGTTAGGACATCCCCTATGCTAAACTTGTACAAAAAGTTTTTCGGTTCTAAATGTTCCAGTTATTCTCAAAGTTATAAAAATGCGAAAAAGCTGAGCATAGCAGACGACACTTTTGACAGTTTCGCGCGAGTTTCGAGGGGAATTTGAAAATTACACTTTACAAATTGACAAATTACATTGAAAATCTGTTGCATTTATTATGTAATATTTTTAAAATAATATTTAGTAGTGTCCTAAGTTATTTTGAATATCATTTCAATAAATATGACACTTATACATTAGGTTAAGTACTGTGTATCGTATAGGTTATATTCCCTGAATGAAAATACTGTTTTTTTGTCTTTAAATAACATAAAATTGATAAATAATTATTATGAATTTAGAGTTATGAGTAATTTGTGTAAATAATGTATTATTTGTTATTATTTGTATTGTCATTGTTACCATTTTTAATTATAATAATTGCCTTATTGAATTTCGTCACATATAAATAATAACAAATAATAAATTATTTACACAAATGACTCATAAATCTAAATTCATAATAATTAGATATCAATGTTATTTTATTTAGAGACAAAAAACAATATTTTCATTTAGGGAATATAACCTATACGATACAAAGTACTTAACTTAATATTTAAGTGTCATATTTATTGAAATGATATTCAAAATAACTTAGCATACTACTAAATATTATTTTAAAAATATTGCTCAGTAAATGCAACAGACTTTCAATGTAATTTGTAAATTTGTAAAGTGTCATTTTCAAATTCTCCTCGAAACTCGCGCGAAACTGTCAAAAATGTCGTCTGCTATGCTCAGCTTTTTCGAATTTTTATTCCTTTGAGAATAACTGGAACATTTAGAACCGAAAAGCTTTTTGTACAAGTTTAGTATAGGGTATGTCCTAAAAACTAAATCACTTTTCTCTATAAAAAAACCATTTCTGGTGGAAATATTTGGGTCTGACCGCGCTTTACCAACATTTACCGTCATGACCGGTCAGGATTGGTAATGACTGTGAAATACCGAGCAGCGCCCACCACTAATTGCAATGGATGACAGTTTAGTCAGCCGAAAAGCAGCCTTGCCACACCTTGTCTAACTCCACCATGTCATGCCCATTTGCTTGAATGGCGCACTGAATTGCGCAGCGGGAGTTTTATAGCTATAGCTCTGGCTGTTTACATGGTTGTTTAGTTGCTGTGCTGGAGACGTGTCACGATTCGCGACGTGTGCCGCAAGAAACAATTCACAAAGGTTCGCAACGATAAAAGGTATTTATTAAAAGAAAAAATAATCAGTTTCCACAAATCGGAGAATGGATGTATTTTTTCTCACAATCAACCTCGAAAATACAATGTTTTATTCGTAAACTAGTGTTACTGCGCAGTATATGTCAGAAAGACCGGTGCATTTATATCTCTCTCATTTTACCGGCTTATAAGCAGTTGGAGCTCCTCTCTATAGAATACTTGTTGCTGGGCAGGGAAGTAATTATAAAGTGTATGATCTAACGGTATAAAATTGACAGTTTGTGTTGCCGGCCCAACCCGAAACGACCTTCTAACAAACCCGATTGAGTGAAAAAAGCCGTCAGGTATGATGTCATATTTGATATAAAAATAGAACAAAGTTCAACTACTTCTAAAATTTGTTTGGGATAAAAATAAGTTTGGTCAAATGTCAAATGTCGTGATTATTTTATCATACTTTGCTCCAAAACAATAACCATCAAAAACTGGTTTAGTACATACGTTTATTTTGATTACTTATGTGCGTGTCATACCATAAAAGGAATGGCTGCGATTCTTTTTACATCAATCTTTTGTTATTCTTCCCGCATTTATGAAAAGATCAAGTAGTTTCTTTTTGTTTATTTATGAGGGGCATGAGGGGCAATGTGTAATTAATAATTGAATGGTGTCACGGCCATTTACCATTTTTTTGCCCACTAGCCGACTTTGTAGTCGTAAAAATGTTTTATTGGCTTTAAAATTCTAGAAAATTCTGCCGTGAAAGGATGTATCCAAATTCGAAATGGCAGTGCGTTTTTAAAACTGAAAACCAGAAAATTAAACCGAAAATGGATTAAGTTTGGAGAACAACGACTTGTGGGATAAATTGTACTAATTATTTACAAAATACAAATAAACTAAATATTTTGTATAAAAGTAACACTGTAGTGTAGTAAAATCCATTTTTTTAAAAGGAAACGATTCTTTAAATTTAATTTTTTATTTTTCAGCCTTCTATTTGTCTCGTTATGCGTTTATAATGTTTCAGGCATATGTTTTATGTTAACTGAGAAGGAACAAAAATGCCATCGTTTTTAATTTTTAAAATTAACAAAAAATTTTCTATGGGTACACAAATTCTGGTAATTTTTTTATGTACAGTTGCTTGTACTACAAATGCCAATACCATTTTTTTATAGGAAAAATATAACTTTTATTCAAGTTTGAATTTTTTGAAAATGAGCAAAATGAGGTTTTTTAAGGTTTGGTTAATTTTGACACAAAATGTTTAAAAAATTAATATTTTGTATCATGTCTTCCCCTATTCTCAAAGAAAAACTTCCCTTTTTTCTTTAAATATACGATATTTGAAAATACAATTAAAAATAAACACTTCAAAAAGAAAGTTAAAGCTGAAACCAGTGTAGGGTAAGTTACTTTTTTTTTGTGTAACTAGTTAAAGTTACGTTACTTGCGAAAAAAGGTAAGTAGTTACAGTTACTGGAGAGAAAGTAACTTCAAGTTACTTAAAAAGTTACTTTTTTTACTTCCTTAATTTTATAGTTTAAACATCAAAATAACTAAGGCGATGATTCATAAAAACCTAATTTCAAAAGAAATAGGCATTAGTGAAAGTAAATAAAACACACACATTTTATTACAAATGAGTTGAAATTTCAAACCAAAAAGATGAATTTTCAACAAAAAAGTTACTTTTCTGCCAAATAGTTGGACTTTGTACCAAAATTGTTAAATTTGTGATAAAATACGTGAATTTTCATACCGAAACTATTTTCAACCACAAAGTTAATTTTCAACCAAATAGTCGAATTTTATACCATTTTCAAACTAAAAAGACAAATTTTCAACTAAATAGTTTGATTTTCTATCAAACTATTTGAATTTTCTACAAAAAAAAAACAAAGTAGGTCAAATTTTAACCAAGTAGTTACATTTTCATCCAAAAAAGACGAATTTTTAACAAAAGAGTTAAATTCACAAAAAAAAAAAAGTAAATCTTTAACCAAATATTTAAATTTTATACAAAAATAGTTGATTTTTTTTTAATACGTGAGATTTCAAGTAAATATGTAGTTGATATTATTTCAACCAAAAAAGATTTAATTTAAAATCAAATACAGTTGGAATCAAACAAAAAAAACGCATTTTTGAACTAAATAGATGAATCCTCAAGCAAGTCAGATTAATTTTCAACAAAAAAGTTACTTTTCAAACGATTAGTTAAATTTTCCACCAAAATAGTTAAATTTTTAAAAAAATACATGAATTTTCAACCAAGGAATTAAATTTTCAACCAAAATAGATGAATTCTTAACGGCCCATAAACCATAACTGACCCATAAACCTCTCTTAATAGAAGATATATGTACAAAAACACAAAGTAACTAAAATTAAAGTTCCAAGTTACTGCAAAAATCGTAACTAAGTTACACTTTTTAAAAAAGTAACGAAGTTACCCTAAAAGTTACATGTAACGTAACTTTTCAGTAACTTAGTTACTTGTAACAAGATACTATACCCAACTCTGGCTGAAACATTTTAAAACATCTTAAAAATGTGGAAACCGGAAACAGAATTTATTATCTAATATAAAATTGGAACAGTTGAAAAATATATAGTAATTTTAAAAATAACTATTAGAAAGTGAACAATTTTAAATTTAAATGCATAAAGTTAAATAATTAAAAATTGGAATATTCCAAGTTGATCAACTGCAAAGTTAAATGTTCCAACTTTCAAATTTTAACCACTTGACTTTTAAATCTTTATATGAGTGTTGAGAAGTCTCACATTTTATTTTAAATCTTACAAATAAAAAAATTACAAATGTTTATTTGAACGATTTCAAACTAAAATATTTAGAATTTAAATAAAACTTTCAAGCTAAAATATGTTTCACTGGATCAATACAAATTAAATATTTTTGAAATCTAGAATATTTCAGGCGCTGAAACTTGAAATATTTTTGAAGTTTAGTTTCTAATGAAATGAAAAATCTTGGAAAGAAATATTTAATTAACTTACATCTATATTCTTGATTTTGTTTATTTAACCAATTTTTCATGTCGGCCATTTTTTATATCTCCATGAATAGATTTCCAGCCTAAGTGTATCCATTTTTTAAAAAGAATTTCTTTAGTGGACAAAAATCATAAAAAAATTATTTAAAATCTGAAATTTCTTATAAAAACATTGCTTCTTTTTGTCTACATGTAAAAATTCAAGTTTAATCTTTCGGTCGGACTTTTTATATCTCCGTGAATGGATTTCCATCGACCAAAGTGTATCCAATTTTTTTAAATAAATACTTTAATGTGCAAAAATCATAAAAAAATATTTTTAAATTATTTAAAAATATAAAATTCATTATAAAAAGATTGTTTTTTCTTTTCTATACGCAAAAATTAATGTTTAATCTTTCCCCTATTTTTCCCTTTTTCGTGAAAAAGTGACCATATTTCCCCTTTTTTAAGCTCCTTTTGCCCTCGCAAGTTTTTAAAAAAATGTAATGTCCAAGAAATTTTTTTTCGTGATCTAAAGAAATTACGGCTTGCTTATGTCTATTGCAACGAAGATCAAAAACTGTGCATGAAAAAAATTACTATTTTCGAACACGTACGAAATTTTTTTTAGTCTCAAAATTTTTCTTTTTTTCGACACCGTAGAACCTTTTTTTATTTCAGAAAGCCCCACTATATTACGTAATTTTTACTGACTAAATTTTTTTCATGAATTTAGAGATCATCCAAAAATAACTTTAGGCGATTTGGGGGGGGGGGGGGGGTAAAATGTCGGTGTCTTATAAAATAACAAAGTAGTTTAACTTTTAACCAAATAATTGAATTTTTAACGAAAAAAACTGTTGACAAAAACAGTAGTTGAATTGAATCAAAAAGGACAAATTTCCAACAAAATAGTTGGATCCTCAAACAAAAAAGATTAATTTTCTACCAAAAAATTGCACTTTTAACCAGAAAGATGAGCTTTCTACAAAACAGTTGAATTTTCAGCCACATATTTAAATCATCAACCAAAAAGATGAATTTTAAACGGAGATTAATTTTTTATAAAAAAGGAGAATTCTTAACAAAACATATACATTTTTAAACAAATAGTTGAATTTTCTACCAAGAAGATTATATTTCTACCAGAAAAGGCGAATTTTCAACAAAATACATACATTTTTTAACCAAATAGTTGAATTTTCAACCAAGCGGATTAATTTTCTAACAGAAAAGACGAATTTTCAACAAAATGTATACATTTTTAAACAAAGAGTTGCATTTTTAACTAAGAAGATTAATTTTATACCAAAACAGACGAATTTTCAACAAATTACGTCAATTTTTAACTAAGTAGTTTGAACGGTGGATGTGATGTTATTCCAAATTTTATTTTTTCGTTTCTAAAAATGTTTGACCAAATAGTTGTTGAACTTTTAATTTAAAATAGATAAGTTTTTAACCAAAAATTTAGTAGTAAAATTTTCATGTAGGAGCATTAATTTTCAATAAAAACCTCTACAAAACAGTTTAATTTTATACCAAATAGTTGAATTTTTTACAAATTAGTTAAATATTCAACAAAAAATGTAATAGTTGGTATTTTGACAGAATAAGATCATAATTTCATATAAAAAACAGCTGGATTCAATGAACAATAACGATTTTTAAACAAAATACATAAATTTTTAAACAAGTAGTTGAATTTTCAACTAAGAAGATTAATTTTCTACCAAACAGACGAATTTTCAACAAATTATATAAATTTTTAACAAAACATTATGAACAGTGGATGTGATGTAGTAAAATTTTCATTTAGGAGAATTAATTTTCAATAAAAACAAATTTTCTAGAAAACAGTTTAATTTTTTACCAAATAGTTGAAATTTCTACCAAATTGTTGAATTGTCAAACCAAAGGACGAATTTTCCGCAGATGAGTTGAATTTTCAACAAAAAAGTTAATTTTTAAACAATCAGTTGAATTTTGAACAAAATAGTTACATTTTCAACCTAAAAATATGAATTTTCAACAACAAATTGTAATATTAGATATTTCAACAGAATAAGATATTAATTAAAAATAAAAACAGCTGGATTTAACCAACAAAAACGAATTTTGAACAAAATACTCAAATGCTCAACTAAAACAGATTATCTTTCAACCTAACAGATTAATTTTTAACCAGACTGCTACATTTTTACCAAAAATTGTGAAATTTTTACAGAAAAAGATGAATATTTAAACCAAAGTGATGAATGTTCAACAAAATGGTTGAATTTTCAAAAAAAAAAAAAAATGTTAGTCAAGAAAGAAAAAAACTTTCAATCAAGTTGTTGAATTTTCAAGCTAAAAAGACGAATTTTCAACTAAAAACTATGACTGTTTAACCAAATTGTTGAATTTTCAACAAAATAATTCAATTTTGAACCAAATAATAAAATTTTTAACCAAAAAAGATGAATTCTGAATACAAAATTTAATAGTAGACTTTACAACCAAAAATGGTTAGATTTTTTTGGTTCTATTAATTCGGTTCGCATTGAAGTGAAAAAAAAACCAGAAAAAGTGGTGAAGAGGGGAAAGACTGCGTGAAGCCTGCGATAAATAAATAGGAATTTTTCTCATTTATCGACTAAACAATAACATTTTAAATAAACATTGAAGTTCATTTTTAATACGTTTTAAATAATAGTTTATAAAATTGGACTTTTTGATTTCGGACGATGAACCTTTAAATTCAGACTGTACATAATTTTAATACTTGAAAAATGTTATGACACTATTTTTTCAAATTTATGACACTCTACTCTATTTTTGATCTTTGAAGCGAGCCCGAGGCTGTAATCTTGATAGATTTTCATGAAAACAACTTCTGTTTTTCAGAATGGCAGAGGAACGTTTGGATATCGTTATTTTTGGGGCGTCAGGCTTTACCGGCCAACATGTCGTTAAGGAGGCTGCTCGTTTATCAAAAATAAAAGGATTCACATGGGGTGTAGCTGGCCGTCGTAAGGAAGCTCTGGAGGCACTCGTCGCAGATGCTGGTAATTATCTCTTTGTTACAAAATGCAAAAAGAACCCAGTCCAGAATCAGTAGCTTAAACCCCTTTTATAAAACGTAGATTTAATGAAAATAATAATGTTTCTTCAGGAAACATTCCGGTAATAATTGCCGACTTGAAGGATGAAGAATCTTTGAAGAAGATGGCTGAACGTGCCAAGGTAATCGCAAACTGTTGTGGACCATATAGATTTTATGGAGAGGCGGTTGTAAAAGCTTGTATCGCCGCTAAAACTCATCACGTGGACGTTAGCGGAGAACCTCAGGTACTTCGGAAAACTTTAAATCATTTCTCTACTATATTCTAGAAAATTGCTTTGATTCGGTAATTAATTTTTGGCCTTTATTTTGGTTTTAGTACATGGAAAGAGTGCAGCTCGAATATAACAAAGCAGCACAAGAAGCCGGCGTATACGTCGTCAGCGCCTGTGGTTTCGACAGTATTCCATGCGATCTTGGAATAATTTTCACTCAAGATAAATTCGATGGTGAAGTCAACAGTGTTGAGACCTACTTGAAAGCTTGGAACACTTCAAATGCCGGCGGAGCTTCTCTTCATTATGGTACGTGGGAGTCTGCTGTCTATGGCCTGGCACATGCCAATGAGTTGCGTGAGCTTCGCTCCAAACTTTTCCCCGAAAAGCTGCCCAAGTTGGAGCCGAAACTTCGAACCAGGTAACAGATCAAGTAGCTAAAATCGAATTTAATCAGTGGTGTAGTCCTAAAAGAAAAAGTGGCCTGGCGGTACTTTCCATAAAGTACGTTATCAGCATGAGCAGGGTGGCGACTTGACCGGGAAACCGGGAAATGACCTGGAATTTTATTGACCGGGAAAAAACCGGGAAATGACCGGGAATTTAATTTAAAAACCGGGAATTTACTTCTGATCATAGAAAAATTCAAGAAATATAATTTCACTTGGAACAGGGAATGTTTTACATGGAATGGGAATTTTTTAAAGGAATTATAATTCGGATTGAGAAAAAATGAATTTTTAAAAATCCCACTTTCAAGTCAGAATTCGTCACAATTTGAAAGTTTCCTCTTCTAAATTTTAGGTAATAAAAGTACTTCAAGCAGTTTTCAGAGTAGAAGTAGAATTTCAAAGAAGAAATATTTCTGAATTATAATAGAAATTTTTTTTACATTGTTCGTTGCGAATTCATCGTTTTTTAGTTAGAAATTCAACTACTGGGTTAAAAGTTAAACTTTTGTTAAAAATTAATTTATCTTTTTTTGATGAAAATTCAACTATTTGGTTGAAAATTGATATTTTTCATTTAATAATTAAACTATTTGTTTGAAAATGTATGTACTTTGTGGAAAATTCATCTATTTTTGTAGACAATTAAACTTTATGGTTGACAATTCATCTTTTTGGCATAAAATTAAACTATTCCAGTTAAAGATTCATCATTTCAGTTGAAGATTCATCATTTTATTTGAAAATTCACCAGTTTGGTTGAAAATTAATTTCTTTAAACGAAAATTTAACTGTTCCATTCTGAGTTGAAAATTAAAATTTTCAAGTTCGGAATTCCACAATTTGGATACAAATTTGTCTTTTTAATTGAAAATTTAACTATTCCGATGAAGATTCATGTATTTTGTTCAAAAATAGATTTTTTTGTTGGTAAAAAATTATCTTATTTTTCTTTGAAAGTTAATCTTCTTGTTTAAAAATTCTTCTTTTCGGTTAAAAATTCAAGTATTCCAGTCAAATATTTATTATTTTAGTTAAAAATTCATCTTTTAGGTTTGAAATAAAATTGTTTGGTTGAAAGTTAAGCTCTTTTGTTAAAAATAAATTTTTTTTAGTTGAAAATCCATCGTTTTAATTAAAAATTCATTTCTTTGGTTGAAAAATGAGCTGTTTGATTGAAAATTTGTTTTTTCTTTGGATATTTTTTGGTTGAAAATTATTTTTTTTTTCAACTGAAAATATAACTATTAATCCAGTTGAATATTTCATAATTTTAGTTCGAAATTCATGTCTTTGGTTGAACATTCATTTTTGACTAAAAATTTGATTATTCATTTTTTGGTTGAAAAATTATCTTTGTTAGTTGAAGATTCGTCTTTTTTTGGTAGAAATTAATCCTCTTGGTTGAAAATTAATCTTTTTGGTCAAAAATTCAATTATTCTAGTTAATGATTCATCATTTCAGTTAAAAATTCATCTTTCTGGTTTGAAATTCAACTATTGCAGTTAAATATTTACAATTTTATTTGAAAATTCATCACTTTGTTTGAAAATACAACTATTATTTTGATAGTTAGTTTTTGTTGTTGTTAAAAGTTAGTTTTTTGTTGTTGAAACTAATTTTTTTAACTGAAAATTTAACTTATTCCAATTGAAAATTCCATAGCTGTTGTTGAAAATTCATCTGTTTGGTTAAACATTAATTTTTTTAACTTGAAATTTAATTATTAAAGTTTTGGTTGACAATTCATCTTTTTTTAGTAAAAATTAATTTTTTGGTTTGAAAATTGAACTATTTCAGTTGAAGATTCATTGTTTTAGTTGAAAACTCTTATGTTTGGTTTACAAATAATTTTTTAAACTAAAAATGTTACTATTCGATTTTCGATTGAAAATTATTATTTTTTCAGTTCAAAATTTAACTATTTGGTTGAAAGTTTGTCTTCTTTTATTAAAACTTCAAAACTTTCTTTAAAAGTTAATGTATTTGGTTGAAAAATTGTATTTTTGGGTAGAAAATTAATCTTTTTATTTAAAATGTAATCTTCTTTAAAAATTCGTCTTTTTGGTTGAAAATTCGAGTGTTCCAGTTAAATATTCATCATTTTAGTTGAAAATTTATCTTTTTGGTTTAAAATTCAACTGTTCCAGATAAAGATTCATAATTTGATTTAAAAATTCATCACTGGTTGAAAATTGAACTATTTTATTGAAAATCCGTTTTTTTTTGTTGAAAATTAATTTTTTCAACTTAAAGTTTAACTAATCCATTTTTTTGTAAAAAAATTGATATTTTTTAGTGGACAATTAAGGTATTTTTTTCAAAATTCGTTTATTTTGCAACGTTTTGCTCTGTTGTGTTAAAAGATGTTTAGAACGAACGTCATGAATTAAAATAAATGTTTGCGTTTTGCGGCAAATATAAATATGTTACTTTGAGTAGACCGGGAAAATTGAAAAACTTGACCAGTGAAAACCGGGAAATGACCGGGAATTTGAAATCGTCCGCCGAATCGCCACCCTAATGAGGGAGGGGGGTATAAGTGGAAGTAACGTTACGAACTTAGATAACATTTAGAACTTAAATCCAGTAAGAAAATCTAAATACATTATTGGTAAAAGTTCTTTTTTGATGTGTAAACATCTTAGACCTCGGTATGGGGAGTCGCGCCTGATTCAAATGAAACCATGGCTGGAAAGTGTAACGCAAGCCTCTGACACACGCGTTGTGTCTTATGTCACAGACCGGAGGCTTGCTTCTCTTCACCCACTGAAAGGAGCCCTTCAGTCCCTCTCCCCCCCTCTCTCTCTCTCCGTGCCCCTGAACCTTTGAAATTAACATGGGGTTTCAAATGGGAAAAGCTTCATTTTCAAAAAAATGGAAAAAAGAGCTAGTTGTTATAAACTTTTTGTGAATTAAAGTATTAAAACTTCTTAAAGTATGTCCAAAGAATAATTTCCAATGATAAGTGTCATAATAATGAATTTTTCATAATGAAATTTCAATTTTTATTATTCTTCTTCATGAAATATAATTAGCCTAATTATAAATGTAGATGCGTTTCAGAGAACTCATATTGGTCCGCATCGATATTTTATAAACGAAGCTTGACTAAGCAGGCAAAGGAGAGAATGCGTTTTAGGAAATAAAATAGTTTGATGAATGAATCAATACATTTTTTAAGTGTTCAAAATTATATCATTTTTAAACAATTTTAGGTTGAAACACTATAATTGAAGGATTTTACATTGTTATTGAAACATTCAAATTCAAAAATGTCACTTATAAATTAAAAAATGAAACAATGAAAATTTTTAAGTTCGCATTCAGCACTCTGAAATTTAATGATTCGAGGCTTATTTTATTTAAAATAATTCAATTTCTTTATTTTTGAATATTTAATTTTTACTTTTTTATTTTAAATTTATTATAACAGACATAGCGAACCTCAAAGCGTGTCCAGAGTTCTTTCAGAGAAATCATATCGGCCCGCATCAGTATTTTATAAACAAAGCTTGACTAAGCAGACATGGAAGAGACTGCGTTTTAAAAACTAAAATAGTTTGAACAATCAATCATGAAATTTCTAAGTGCTCAAAATTATATCATTTTCAAACAATTTTAACTTTAAAACAGTACAATTTAGTGATCATAAGATGTTTCTTGAGAAATGTCATTTACAAATTGAGAATTAAAAAAAAATGAAACAATGAAAATTTTAAAGTTTACATTCAGCACCCTGAAATTCGAACGATTCGAGGTTTATATTATTTGAAATAATTCAATTTTATTTAGTTTATTTCTGAATATTTGATTTATAATTTCTTATTTTAAATAAACAGTCAAATATTGTTAAATATTGAAATAAAAATTTTTGGATTAAAAATTTTCAAACTGAATGCTTAAAAAATGGAGTATTTTAGAATGCAATAATATTTTAATAGAATTTGAATAAAAGCATTTAATTATGAATATATTAATTAAAATGTTTTTGAAAACGGATGCATACATTTCATTAATTACTAAGGCTTTCGAATTGAAATAGTTCAATTTGTAACGTAAATATCTATAAATTATTTAATTATGAACAGATTCAGAATCGTCTTATAAAATCAATTTTATTATTATTCTATTGTTAAGAGCCGAACTATAGTTCAATTTCAAAAATAAATAATTAATTTATATTTGCAGTTTATCAATTTAACATTTTTCTTGTTTTCTTTTTTTGTCGAAGTTCACCCGTGCCCCCGAGCCTTTGAAATTAATATGGGGTTTTAAATGGGAAAAGCTTCATTTAAAAAAAAATGGAAAAAAGAGCTACTTGTTATAAACTTTTTGTGAAATTAAAGTATTAAAACTTCTTAACGCATGTTCAAAGAATAATTTCCACCCAGTAAGTTTTTATTTTGACTCTCCACCCCTCTTTCAAGCCATTGTTATTGTGCTTGAAAAGTGACCCAAAAACTGGAAAATAGCAGTTTTCTATTAAATTCATATTAAAAAAGGTATTCTTTGGATTTTTTAAACAAGAATTATTTTTGATTGATAAGGGACGAGTTTCTAATTATTTTTTAATCATTTTCAACTATTGAAACAATTATTATTTGTTTAAGAATTATATTTTTCTTAAAATCGTGGAAAATTATTGTTTTCGGGATATAAGTGATAGATTTTATGAATGGTAAGAATATGTTTTGTTTTTTACATAATTGGTCATTATTCAAACAATTTACATTTGTTTAAACAATCTTTTCTCCCTCAAATTGTACCAAGTTATTATTCTCTGGAATTTATATCTCGAAAATAATAATTTTCCACGACTTAGAGAAAAATATATTTTTTAAACGAATAATAATTGTTTAAACAATTGTAAATTATTTAAAAAATACTTGGAAACTCGTCATTTATCGATTAAAAATAATTCATGTTGAAAAAACACAAGAAATACCGTTTGTAGTATGAATTCATTAGAAAACTGCTATTTTGCATTTTTCCGGTTTCTTTTTCATTCTGCTTTGAGAATTCCCACCAAGTATTTAAAGTCTAACAGGAGGAAAATACGCTGTGTCTAATTTGAAACAAATAAACAATTTTCAATATTTTTCTTATAATTTTTGAGTACTTAGATGTGTAATAATAATGATAAGTGTCATAATAATGAATTTTCCATAATGAAATTTCAATTTTTATAATTCATCTTCATGAAATGAAAATTTGCAAGATTTAAATTTCAGTTAACGTTTACCGAATATGTTTACACATAAATCTGTCTTGGGTCGTAGTTTAGGACGCACGTGATGTCTTTTTTTATTGAAAATGCTACTATTACACTCCCGTCGGAAATTGTGCGCACGACTCTTGTGAGCGCTATTAAACATCACTGCTGACTTTGAACCACGATATTTCGGTGAAAAAAAAGAGATAGGGCATTTTTTACAGTTTGAAAGCTTATGAAATTTCACGTCTAGTGGTACCCAACAAATATTTTTTTGACCTTTTGAAAATAATACAGCACGTGAGAAGTTTAAAAACAAAAGTCAAGATTTTCTCAAATTTTCTACCTCGACTTCAACTTTTAGCACGACCTAGGGGAATTTTTTCAAAAACCTCAAATTTATACCACATCGAGCCTGAAATCTTATCTTCAATTTAAGCCAAGAAAACTTAAAAAATCTTCATGGGTACCCGAGATATGATTAAAAATGTTCAATCGTATCTGAGCTCAATTTCATGGTTCTCGGCCGAGAACCTCGTTCGGTTAAAAATTCTATTATTCGATTGAAAATTTAATTATTTTGTTGAAAATGCAACTATTTTGTTGAAAAGTCATCTTTTCATCAAAAATTCAACTACTTCGTCAAAAATTCAGTTTTTTATTTGAAGGTTCATCACTTTTGTTGAAAATTTAACTATTTTGATGAAAATTCGTTTCATATTTGGTTGAAAAGAAATTGTTTAAACTGTTAATTAAACTATTCCATTTTTGGTTAAAACTTTATCTTTTTTAGTTGAAAGTTCAACTTTTTGGTTGAAAATTCATGTATTTTGTTGAAAATTCGTCTTGGTAGAAATGTGATCTTCTTGGTTGAAAATTGATCCTTGTTGGTTGAAAAGTCTGTTATTTGACTTAAAGTTGAACTACTTTGTAAACAAATTAATTTTTTTTGAAAGATTCATAATTATACTTGAAAATTCAACTATTTGCTTTTGAGTGTACTTTTATGTTAAAAATTCTGCTGTTTTGTAGAAAGTTCATCTTTTTGGCTTGAAAATTCAACAATTTGGTAGAAAATTAAACTGTTTGGTTGAAAATTAACTTTTTGTTGACAAATAATATATTTTTTGGTTGACAATACAACTTTTTAGTAGATAATTCGTCTTTTTGGCTTTAAAATTAAATAATTTCTTTGAAAAATTCATGTATTTTGTTCACAAGTCTTTTTTTTGGTAGATCTAATATTAATCTCCTTGGTCGAAAATTCATCTTTTTTATTGAAAATTTCACAACTTTGTTGAAAATTCCTTTTTTTTTTTGTTAAAAATTATTTTTGTTATCAAAGTTTTTATCTGAAAATTTAACTATTCCATTTTTGGCTGAAACTTTATATTGTATGGTACGTGCAAAGTCTCCGGATTCGTATCAGTGCTCGGACGAATATTTATTTTCTCTTAACCAAATTGTTTGAATGCTAGAAAAGTGTAGTCATATGAAAAAGATTGAAATTTATTTTCTAATCTATTTTTAACATGTTTCAAACTGTAATAATTTTTTATATGCCTTCCAAAAGTGATGTCCGACCTTAGAATCGTCCAACTACCGTTACGTTTACCCTATAAGTTGAAAATTTAACTATTTGGTAGAAAATTCATGTATTTTGTTGAAAATTCGTCTTATTGGGTAGAAAATTAATCTTGTTTGTTGAAAATTCAACTTTTTGGTTGAAAATCTAACTATTTGGTAGAAAATTTATATATTTGGTTAAAAAGCCATCTTTTTGGGTAGAAAATTATTCTTGTTTGTTGAAAGTTCAACTTTTTGGTTAAGAATTCAACTATCTTGTTAAAAATTCATCTTGCTTGATTGAAAAGTATCTTTTTTGTTATAAATTAAACTTTTCTGATTTAAAAGTCCACTGTTTTCTAAAACATTCGACTTTTTAGCTTAAAAACTTTACTTTTTTGTTGAAAATTCATCTTTCATTGTAGAGAAGTGATCTGTCTTGGTTAAAAGTGAACTTTTTTCATGAAAATTCAACTGTCTTCTAAAAAATTTGTCTTGAAAATTCAAACATTTGATTGAATTTTAATCTTTTTTGTTAAAAAATTCGACCGTTCGATTCAAAATGCATCTTTGTATTTGGAAAATTTAACTTTTGTTTAGAAATTCAACTTTTTTGTTAAAAATCTAATTATTTTTGGAAAATTAAATTGAACTATTTGGTTATAAATTAACTTTTTGGTTGAAAAATCATATTTTTTTGGGTTGATAATTAAACATTTTTGTAGATAAGTCGTCTTTTTGGCTTTAAACTTAAATAATTGTGTTGAAAATTCATGTATTTCGTTCAAAATTCGTCTTTTTTGGTAGATCACTAATCTTCTTGGTCGAAAATTCATCTTTTTGGTTGAAAATTTAACAACTTTGTTAAAAATTCATTTTTTTTTGTTAAAATTTTTTTTTTCATCTGAAAATTTAACTCTTCCATGTTTGGTTAAAAATTTATATTGTTTAAGTTGAAAATTCGACTGTTTGGTAGAAAATTCATGTATTTTGTTGGAACGAGTCGTCTTTTTTGGAAGAAAATTAACTTTGTTTGTTGAAAATTAAACTTCTTGGTTGAAAATTCAGCTATTTGGTAGAAAATTTATATATTTTGTTAAAAAGCCATCTTTTTGGGTAGAAAATTATTCTTGTTTGTTGAAAGTTCAACTTTTTGGTTGAGAATTCAACTACATTGTTAAAAATTCATCTTTCTTGATTGAAAATGATCTTGTTTGTTAAAAATTCATCTTTTCCAATTCAAAAGTCCAGTGTTTTCTAAAATATGCGACTTTTTTTAGCTTAAAAACTTTACTCTTTTGTTGAAAATTCATCTCTCATTCAAGAAAAGTGATCTTTCTTGGTTGAAAATGAACTTTTTTCATGGAAATTCAACTGTCTTCTAAAAAATTCGCCTTTTTGTCTTGAAAATTCAAATATATGATTGAATTTTAATCTTTTTTGTTTCAAAATTCGACCATTTTATTAAAAATGCATCTTTGTATTTTGAAAATTTAACTACTATTTGGTTAGGAATTCAACTATTTTGTTAAAACTCGAATTATTTTTTGAAAATTTAACTATTCCGTTAGTCGTCATTTTTTGTTGAAAATTCAGCTATGTTAAAAATTCATCTTTCATCGTCGAAAAGTCATCCTTCTTGGTTAAAAAGTAACTTTTTTGTTGAAAATTCAACTGTCTTCGAAAAAATTCGTCTTTTTGGCTTGTAAATTTTACTACTTGGTTAAATCTTCAATTTTTTTTTTGAAAACTCGTACTTTTACTGGAAAGTTTACCTGTTTGGTTGTTGATG
Source organism: Andricus curvator (assembly GCA_932195095.1). Classification (NCBI taxonomy): domain Eukaryota; kingdom Metazoa; phylum Arthropoda; class Insecta; order Hymenoptera; family Cynipidae; genus Andricus; species Andricus curvator. The sequence goes on along the minus strand of CAKNYM010050161.1, from coordinate 10,003 downwards.
CAACTGTTTGTTTGAAAATTATATTTTTTTAAATTCTTCTTTTTGTGTTGAAAATTCATATCTTTGGGTAGAAAATCTTTTTTGGTTGAAAATTGAACTATTTTATTGAAAATTTAATATATTTCGGCTTGAAATCTTAGGAATTGAATTGAATATGTTATCTACATTAATTTTATGTAAAGGAATTTATAAACGTAAAATCCGTCTTTAGCCAACAGTAACGTGTTTTATGGATGGCCCATAACTGGAAAAATTTTCCGTGTGATAAGAAAGTGATTTGGCGCCGCCAGGCCTTCAAAAAAAGTACCCTGGCGGCACCAGGCCCCGCCAGGCCTCGACTACAACACCGATGTTAACCTATACACTACAAATATTAACATAAACTTTTCTTTTTTTAATTAGAGGGATGATTCACAAGAGTGCCATTTCGAATGGATGGTCCACAATCTTCCCGGGATCTGATCGTTCAGTCGCTCTTCGCACTCAACGCATTCTATTTGAAAAAGAAAAGAAGAGACCCGTTCAAGTTCAAACGTACCTCACGTTCGAGTAAGTTGCGTTGAATTGAATTTTTTACTACTTTTTTACTACATTTACAGGGCTCGGATCGTGCGACTTTTTGAAGCAAAATGCGACTAATAGACTTCTTTCCGTTTTTCTCAGAAGTTCACTATACTTTGTTTCAATTTTAATCACATGCAACTTTTAAAATTAAAATTTAAAACTAAAAAAATTGTACCATTTTAATTGAGTACATTAAAAATACAATAATTTCTCATTAAAGTCTTATACTTAGAAAATTTTAAATTATTAGTGTTGGAAATTCAACAATATCTAATTTCGTAAATCCGTATTCAAGTTTTAATTTTTTTCTCACTTTTTTTGTTTAAATGCGAACTGAATTAGTAGAACCCGATAAGAAAATGCAACTGTTTTTGTTTGAAGTTGAATCTTTTTTGTTTGAATATTCATTTTTTTTGGTTGAAAATTTAACTGTTTTGTTGAACATTCGCCTTTTTTTATAGAAAATTCCTCTTTTATGGTAGAAAAGTAATCTTTTTTTGTTTGAAGTTGAATCTTTCTTGGTTGAAAACAATCTATTTGTTGAAAATTAAACTTTTCAAGCTGATAATTCAACTGTATTCTACAAAATTCGTCTTTTTTATTGAAAATGCAACTATTTGGTTAAAAACGTAACTGCTTTTGGTTGAAATTTATTCTCTTTTATTTGAAAATTTGACCATTTGATTGAAAATTCAATAATTTTGTTGCAAATCTCTTATGGTGAAGAAGTCATCTTCCTTGGTTGAAAATTAATTTTTTTGTTGAAAATTCAACTATTTGGTTAAAAATTCATCTTTCTTCATTGAGGATTATCATTTTTGTTATTCAGGTTCATAATTACACTGTCTTTTAAAAAATTTGTCTTTCTGGCTTGAAATTCAACTATTTAGTTAAATTTTAGTCTTTTTCGTTTGAAAATTAGACCATTTTGTTGAAAATGCATTCTTGTAGGTTGAAAATTCAACTAATTGCGTAAAACTTAAATTTGTTAAAAATTCGTCTCTTTTGCTTGAAAGTCCAACTATAATTTTGGCTCTAAATACAACCGTTTGGTTAAATTTTTTTTTTTTTTTGAATTCACATATTTGGTTAAAAAGTTATTTTTTTGGCCGAAAACGATATATTTGTTGAAAATTCCACTCTTTAGACTGATAATTCAACTGTCCATTAAAAAATTCGTTTTGAGGTTTAATCTCTTTTATTTGAAAATTCGACCATTTGGTTGAAAATTCAATTATTTTGTTCTGAAGTTATCTGCTTTAATCTTCTTCGTTTGAAAAATAATTTTTTTGTTAAAAGTTTACTGTCTTCTAAAAGATTCGTCTTGTTGCTTGTAAATTCAACTATTTTGTTGAAAAGTCGTCTGTTTTGATTGATAGTTCAAATATCTGGTTATCAATAAAACAATTTTTAATCTTTTTTGTTTGATAATTCAACCATTTGGTTGAAAATTCAACTATTATTTTGCCAAAAGTTCAATTATTAAAAATTCGTCTGTTTTGTTTGAAATTTCTCAACTCTTTGTTTGTAAATGCCACTGATTTGTTGAAAATTATATTTTTTTAATTCAACTACTATTGGATTGAAAATTAATCTTTCGGGTTGAAAACGCAACTGTTTTCTGAATTTCGAATTTTTAACTTTTTGTTTAGACTTTTTAACTTGAAAACTCAACTCTTTTGTTAAAAATTCGTCTTTGAGTTGAAAATTAAACTACTTTATTGAAAATGCAATATATTTCGACTTAAAATCCTAGGAATTTAAAGCGTTTCATATCGAATTGAAGGGCCAATTTTGCATCCGAATTTTGCAGGAGAAACAAAAAACTGCAAACATGGATTTTGACCCTTTTCTAAATCGAACCGGACGATAATCTACAGAAATATGAGTTAGGTTAAAAAAAGTATTTTAGGCCAATAAAACGCATTTTCGAAATTTTGCACTTATGCCCGTATGAAGTGTGGCCCTTGAATTCAATATTGTATCCATATTAATTTTATTTAAAATAATTTATTTTCCTATTATTCCCCTATTTTCATAAATAATCACCCTATTTTCCCTGTTAGAGCATTTTGGGCTGTGAAATATTAAAAAATAACATATTCAAATTATACAGTCTTAAATTCAAAACCTTAATTGTTGAGAAATTTCAAGTTTAAAATGTACAAAATGAATACAGTTCAATATTGATGTAAATTATAAACTTCTCTCATTTGAGAATAATTTAACAAGTTTAACAGTTCCGAAAGAAATATTTTAAACCCAGATTCAGAATCTTTCAAGCTGAATGACTTTCAAGTCATTCAGTGTATGATACTGCTTTTTCTTCATTATCTTGAAGATGCGACTTTTTTCGAAATTTCATGCCACTTTGTAATTTTATGCGACTAATGCGACTTTTTTTAATTCTTCTATTCGATCCGAGTACATTTATGTAACGAAATCTTTTTTTTTATAGATCCCTCTGGCAAATGTTGGTAGTTGCTGTCATAGGTGGAGTATTTTCCCTGCTAACAAAATTCGGATCTGGCCGAAATCTTTTGTTGAAGGTACGTATGTTTTGTTATTTACCATTTTCTAAATTTTGATACTAAATATTTCATCTCTCGAATCCACAGTACCCAAAGTTCTTCTCAGGCGGAATGGCGAGTCGTGAAGGTCCTTCAGAGGAGTTGATGAAAGGTTCCCACTTTTCAATAACATTCAAGGCTGTGGGCTGGACAGAAAAGTTGGCAGAGCCAACTGACCAGCACAAGGAACCACCAAACAAGGAATTGATCACTAAAGTGACCGGCAAAGATCCAGGCTATGGACTCACAAGCACAACTTTGCTTTTGTCAGCTATTACGATTCTACGAGAAGCTGATAAAATGCCTGATAAGTAAGTTGAAAGTACCATAGACCAGCCATAGAAGAACAGACATTTAATAACATTTTTAGGGGAAAAATCGAAGGGAAAATAGTGACAGGGATAGAGAAGAAAAATTAAACTGCGTATCGTTTTCCAAACAGTGCGTTAAAGCAAAGTAAATAATAAAAAGCAATAGTAATAAAAGTAAATTAATAATGTAATTAATGGAAAAAATAATTCACTTCCAAATAGAGTTTAACATTTTATTTAGATAAGTAATAATAATAACTAATATTCTTTACCTAATTATGGATTTCATTTTTGTATAAAACTTACTCTTATTAATAAATAGCAAAAGTAGTATTTGCAATAATACATAAGTAATCTATCACTTTGATGATTTATTAAACAAATATTAATTTTTATGACACATTCATCTGTTCGCAAACAGTGAACTCTATATCCACTGATTTTTTTAATTAGAAACATTGTATTTAGATAGAACAATAATATTTGAGAATCGCTTTGATTAAACGAATCACATTTTTAAAACTATATTCGTTACGAGAATTATTAAATAATAATCTAAACAAAAGAGTTTAAAATTGAATAATTTGAAATTTCAAGTTTTGGAAATTTAAGAAAAATGTTATCAGCTCTCAAAGACAGAAAATTTTTAACTGAAATTCTAGAATTTTAAATTTTTATTATATTTTCATAAAACCGATAAGACAAATTTTTCTAAACAAAAAATTAACCATAATTTTAACCGTTCAAAATAAAAACATTTTCAGTTATAAACCTTTAAAATTGAATTCTTCTACAAAAGCGTTTGAAATTCATTAAATTATGTACATTGTAAAATGATTGTAAATATTTTAATGTAAAAGGGGATAATTGTACATGTATAAAAATTGAATACATGCATTTCTTATTAATTTTGTTTTAAATGAAGTTCGGATTCGTTTAATTTTTAACATTCAGTAGCAGAAATTTTATCATTTTTAATGCTTCCAATTCAAATTTACTTTTTGTTTTTAACGTTTTTGTAGAATAATTTAATTTGCAAGGTTCATAATTGAAAATTATTTCATTTTGAACGGTGAAAATTACGGTGAATTTTTTTTTAGAAAAGTTTGATCAATTTATTGTTAAATTATATATTTTTTAATGTAATAACAATTTAAAGTTCTACAATTTCAGAAGATTTGACTTTCAAATTGTCGAATTTTAATCGCTTCGAATTGAAAATTATTTCAATTAACAAGTTTTCAATTTTAAGTTCTTCGATTTTGTACGCTTTTAATTATAAATAATACAATCTCAAGTCCTTTGAATCCTAAGTGATTCAATTTTCAAAATTCTTACCTGAAAATATTCCATTTTTATTGATTTTAAATTGTCCTATTTTCGAAATGTTCTTCAATTTTGAATTCCCCTAATTAGAAATAATGCAATTTAAAATCCTTTGAATTTCAAATGATCTAATTTTCAATATTTTTACCTGCAAATATTCCTTTTTTATTGATTTGAAATTGTCCTATTTTCGAAATTATAATCTAAATTCATTCAGTTTCGAGATTCTTCAATTCAAAATGTAGTATGATGAAGATATCCTGTAAGTTTCGTCCTCGTTAAACTTTTTCTTCATATAGAAAAACTGATTTTTTATAATATAAAGTACATTTTTCAAAACATCATTTTTTTAAAGCAGCCTTTTGTCCTAAAGAAGCTAAAAATCATATATATTTACAAAGTATACAGTTAGGCAGTTTAGAAATATGAAACGTTTTAGATTAAAAATTTTAAAAATTGGTGAAAATATGATTTTTGCTGTTCTGTTTTGATTGATGATATTGTATTCGAAGGAGGAAAAGCAGAAAAAGCACAGAAAAGGGGAAAATAGTAAAGATGTAAAATTAATCAAAACAGATTAGCAAAAATCATAATTTCATCAATTTTCTTATTTAAAATCTGAATTCTCTGAATTAACACTGTTAAAAATATTCTGAAATTTACGAAATTATAACGTTACAAAAATAAGGGAAAATTTACGAAATTTGTTATATTTTTACGTAATGGCATGTTAAATTTACGAAGCTTGCAACTTAATTTTTCCAAATTTACCATCGGCATGACGTCATTTTGCCCCACAAAAAGAAAATAAAAATCCCGAATGTTGAAAAATACCGAAAATATAATTGCGGAAACAGAAAAATTGCAAAAAATGAAAATTTTTGAAATTTACAAAAAAAAAATGAAACTGTCGAAAATGTTCATTAACAAAATTGAAATATTCCCAAAATTACGTAATTTTCAAAATCCTAAATTTTCAAATTTCCGAAATTAGTAAACTCTCGAAGTTTCAAATGCCCGAAAAAAGTTATATTGAATATTGTTATCGGTGAAAATAATGTTTTATTTTTCAGGTATACGTGTGAATAATTTTAAATTTGTTAGAGCTATTTTAAATTTAAATCTATGCACGATATAAAATAAAATATTATTTTAAAAGATACAAAAAATATTAAATTTAAATATTTTCTTTTCATTGAGAATTTGAAATTTTCAGGAATTTGAAATTAAGGTAATTAGAAATTTCGGGAATTTACTCATTTCCTGCAGTTGAAATTTCGGGATTTTCAAAATTCTGGTTTCAAAGTTTCGGAAATTTGAAATTTTGTCAGTAATTTGAAATTTCGAAAATTTTGCAGTTCGGTAATTATATTTTCGGTATTCTTCAACATTCAGGATTTTATTTTTGTGGCAAATTATGTCATCCCATATTATTTTAGCTTCTTTTAGCCATGAAACTATGAATGTTTAAAAAAAGAATAGATATTTTGAAAAAGTTATTTTATATTATAAACCAAGAAGTTTTTCTGTATGAAAGAATAGTTTATCGAGGACGAAACGCACAGGATATCTTCCTCATATTACTATGAATCTAAAAAAAAGTCCAGAAAAAAAGCAAAGGTGGCCTTTTTGAGACAATTGACTTTTTAGTTTTTTCTTAAACATGTACCCCATTTTAATCTTTTTTTTCATTCAGTTTTATTTGAGGAATTTCAAAGAGTGTACATTGAACTGTAAGCTGCCGTAAAGAAAATTAAATTCTGTCAATTAATTCTCAAGATACGACTTTTTAAAGACAATTTTCGTTAGTTTTTTCATAATTCGCCTAAATATTAAAGTAGACATCGCTAGGGTCAGACTGCCCGATTTCATATGAAAGCTGTCCATAAAACTCGAAATTATTAATTTAGAATTAATTATCCTTTCAATCCTCAAAAAAATTGTTTAATTTTTCAGCGGAGGAGTCTTTCCCCCTGGTGCAGCATTCGCAAAAACATCAATGATCGAAGAACTGAATAAAAACGGCTTGACCTTTGAAGTAATCTCCTCCATTGAGAAGTAAAGATATTCGCTGCGAAAAAGGTTGTTCCGTATGATTATATGACGTTATACGTCCTTCTTCGGTAATTATTCCAACGCGCTAAAAGCGCCCTTATTCTTGTAAGACTAATTTTGATACAGTTTATTTTACTACCTATAGGCTTAAGGATAGTCACAGGTGAATTGTGATTATATTTTCCAATGTGTGATAGAAAGTTAGTCAAGCTATTTAGTAGCTGTTATGTATCTTTTGTACGTCTCGAATTTTTTTGCGTAGACATCACCCAAAACATGTTTATTATTCATCACGGTATTAGTTGGTCCATCACTCTGGTTTTTTGCCATTTTTATTTTTATGTTAGATACTCAGCCGAGTATGAAATTTTGAATTGTATTTAAAGTAAGTACTTTTGTGTAGATTGAATTAAAGTTAAATTTTAAATCCATATAATAGAAATAGACTGATGTGACAGTCACAACAGATCACAATATCATTTTCTGAAATCATGATTTTTTTTTGAAGAATAAGAAAGAAAGAACAAACACTATTTATATTATTTTACATAAAAATTTGATGTGCCATGTTGAAATAATTCAAAGAATCTTTCTGCCTTAAAAACCAAAATTTTGAGCTATATATTATTTAAAAAGTAAAATTAGGGTATATTGCATTTTAAAGCATCTATTTCGATTATAATATATATTGCAGAAAATGTTATTTTGATATATTAAATATATAGATATTTATTCGGTAAAATACGTATATATTGTAGTTTACGTTTTTAACATATTTTAGTAAAATAAAATTAAGTGCTAATAGGCCCTGTATACAAAAGTAATATAATACACTGCTTGAATCGCACATTCAGCATTTCTAATTCATATCACATACTCCACTTTTAATCTTTTTGCAGAGCGTTCAAATATATATTTTCCAAGAGTTCACAGTTTAAACAGGAAATTTTCTCAGGCATTCACAGGGCTGCCACAGACTAATGTACTTGAAAAAAGTAGAAAGAGTGACTTCTTTAAGCTAAAAAGTGACTACTCAAAAATTTCGATTTCGTTACATATTTAATTTATCGACTTGCATTTATGAGATTAGATGAAATTCTATTGGTGAATTCGAAATTGAAAACCAAGTTACAATTGCTAAAATAAATTTTAAAAGTAATGTTCAGGCAAATTGCAATTAATTTTATATACAAGCTAAATAAACCTTTGAAACTTATTTATAATTATTTATATTACGATGCCTTTAAATTTTATTATTGCAGACTTCACAGCCTAAAATGCTCTCAACCTGAGTAAATAGTGTGAGTTTTCACGAAGATAGGAAAATAAATTCTTGTAAATAAAATTAATGTAGGTACCATGTTGAATTTAGTATTAAACGATTTAAATTTCTAACCTTTCAAGTAAAAACATTGCAATTTCAACAAAATAGCATGAATTTTTAACCAAAAAGATTAATTTTCTACTAAAAAAATACAAAATATGTGAATTCTCAACCAAGTAGTTGAATTTTCTACTAAAAAAGATAAATTTTAAGCCAAAAATGGAATAGTTAAATTTTCAGTTCAACCATTGATTTTCAAACAAATAAGAATGTTCAACAACAGTTAAATTTTCAACTAAACTTGTGAATCTTTCAAAAAAATTAGTTTTTAACCAAAATTAGTTAAACTTTCAACCAAGTACTTGAATTTTCAACCAAAAAAGATGAATTCTCGACGAAAAATATAGTAGTTAATATTTCAACAACAAAAAGCGAATATTCAACAAAATGGTTGAATCCTCAAACAAAACAGATTATTAATTTTTAATCGAACAGTTGCATTTTTAACCAAAAAAATTAATTTTCAACCAAAAACATTAATTTTCAACCAAAAATATAAGTTTTCTACCAAAGAAACTAATTTTAAAAAAAAGACATGAATTTTCGAACAAAAAGATAAATGTTCAACCAAGAAGATTAATTTTCTATCTGAAAATATGAATTTTCAAGAAAGAACATGAATTTTCAACTAAATAGTTGAAGTTTCCAATAAAAAAAGGTAAATTTGCAATCAAAAATGGAATAGTTGATATTTCCATTAAAAAAATGAGTTGATGAATTAATGATGAATCTTCAAACAAACAAAAATAAAATGGTTAAATCCTCAACCAAAACAAATTATTATTTATCAACCAAACAATTGTATTTTTAACCAAAAAGGTGTAATTTTATACTAAAAGAGATACATTTTCACCAAAAGAGTTGAGTTTTTAAACTAAAAAATCGAAAGTTTTACAAAAAATTTGACTTTTAATCCCGAAAAAAGACGAAATTTTCTAGAAAAAAGTAGGTTTCCGTATTGAATTCAATATGAAGCGATTTTTCAAAAGACCTTTCAAGTAAAAATATTGCAGTTTCCACAAAATACATACATTTTTAACCAAAAACATGAATTTTCCACCAAGAAAATTAATTTTCTACTAAAAACACAAATCTTAGACAAAATACATGAATTTTATACTGAAAAAGGTCAATTTTCGACAAAAAATGGAATAGTTCAATTTTCAGTTAAAAGTAAAGCCATTAATTTTCAAACAAAAAAAATTTTCAAAAAAGTAGTTAGATTTAAAAAAAAAAGAGATAAAAAAATGTCAATGAAATAAATTTTCAACTAAAATATTGAATATTAAAAAAATTTGTTTTTAACAATAAGTAGTGTAGTTCAAGTTTCAACCAAAGACGTTGAATAATTCTCAACGAAATTGTGTAATAGTTAATGTTTAAACCAACAAAGACGAATATTCAATTAAATAGTTGAATCTTCAACCAAAATAGATTATCAATTTTCAACCAAACAGTAGTTCAATTTTTTGTTAAAAGGAATTAATTTTCAATAGATAAAACGAATTTTCAATAAAATAGTTCAATTTTTAACCAAAGAGATGAATTTCCAAGTAAAATAATCAAAAGCGAAAACCGACTGTTTATCCCGAAAAGATAAATTTTGTACAACAAAAAATCATTTTCAACCAAAACAGTTGAAATTTTAACGAAATAGTTGCATTTTCAACGAAAAAGAATGAATTTTCTACCTAAAAAGACGAATTTTCAACAAAATACATAAATTTTCAACCAAATAGTTGAAGTTTGATATACATCTTCAATATATAAAAAGGGAGAGTTGAGAATTCCGA
>CAKNYM010050160.1:145387-157419 GCA_932195095.1 Andricus curvator | reverse complement strand
TCTTCAATTAAAGAGATGAATTTGCAATTAAAATGATGAATTTTCAAACAAAAATTAATTTTTGACAAAAGAGTTTCAATTTGTACCAAAACAAACTAACTTTCCACCAAAAAGATAAATTTTCAACCAAAAAGATTAACATTTTAAAAAAGACGAATTTTCTACCAGAAAAAATATTTCTTCTTAACAAAATAATTGATAATTATCAACCAAAAAAAATCAGTTTTCAAAAACAAAATTGAACACTTAAAAAAATATATATTTAACCAAGAAAAAAACTAACTTGAACAAAAATAGTTAAATTTTCAACAAAAGTGAAAAATGGTTAAATTATCAGTTTAAAAAAATTATTTTTAACCCAAACAAACGCATTTTCAACAAAATAATTCAATTAATAATGGCAGAGATGAATTTTCAATAATAATGATGAACCTTCAAACAAAAAAATTAATTTTCAACTAAATAATTTAAATTTTCACCCAAACAGACTAATTTTCAACAAAATAGTTAAATTTCCAACCGCAGAGATGAATTTTGAATTAAAATGATGAATCTTTAATCGAAAGTATGAATTTTTAACAAAATAATTTAAGTTTTTACCATAACAGACGAATTTTTAACCAAAAAGATGAATTTTCACACAAAAAGTTTAATATTCTACCAGAAAAGACGAATTTTCAGTAAAATACATTGCATTTTCAACCAAATAGTTTAATTGTCATCTAAGAGAAATCAATTTTAAATAAAAAAGTGGAACAATTAAATAATCAGTTCAATGAAAGTAATTGATTTTCAACCAAATTGTTGAATTATCAACTAAAAAATATCAATTTTTAATAAGAAAGTTGGACAATTAAATAATCAGTTCAATGAAAGTGATGAATTTTCAACCAAATTGTTGAATTATCAACTAAAAAATATCAATATTGCCAACACAAAATGTAATAATTAAATATTCAATTAAAAAATATATATTTTCAACGACAAAGAAATAGTCAAATTTTTGACAAAAAAAAATAATTTTCCACAAAGTAGATTGATGTTCTACAAAAAAAAATGAATTTTCAACAAAATTGTTGAACTTTGAATCCCAAAATATTATTTTCCAACAAAAAAGTTAGTTTTCTAAGTGGTTCAACTTTCAACCAAACAGTTGAATTGTCAACCCGAAAAATTGAATTAAACTGAAAAAACTAATTTTCAGAAAACATTAGAATCTTAAACCAAATAATTTAATTATCAACTAAAAAAGATATTTTTTCTACCATAAAGGGAATCTTCAAATTTTCGGTTACAAAATTAATTAGAAAGAACAACTTTCGACCATTTTTTACTAACAAGACGAATTTTCAACAAAGTACACGAATTTTCACCTAGAGAAGATCAATTTTTAATAAAAAATGGATTATTTACATTTTTAGTTTTTAAAAAATTAATTCAATTCTCAACAAAACAAAAACAATAACGAATTTTTAACGAAGTAGTTAAATTTTTAAACGAAGAGATGAATTTTCAATCAAAAAATGAATTTTTAACAAAGTAGTTGCATTTTTCACAAAATAATTAAGTTTTGAATTAAATAGTCGAATTTTTAACCAAACGATACGACTTCCGATCGTTTATGGCACGACCTCTACCAATTTTCAATTATACCGAATAAATTTGAAAAAAAATTTAATATTTTAAAGCAATTAAAATATGATAAACTTGTAACTATTTTCAATTTCAAATTTTGCCGCCATGAAACGGTTGCGTTCAAATAAAGGAAATCGAGAAAAAAATAAACCTGGGATTCCCCACTGATATATATAATACACTTGAAGGCTTCGGAGCCGCCATTTTTTAGGGATGTTTTGGTTCGGGGCCATTCGGGACAGATCGGGATATGCGGGAGATTCAAATGTAGTATGGAAGAGAACTCAAAAATATTAATAAAAATCATGTAAAATTCAGTTTATTGTCAATGAGTCAATATTTTTTTCAAAATATTGTAGAAAATTATATATTACGTTTCCTACAAAAATTGACAGTAAAGTACAAGTCGAAACGTTGATGTGGATTCTAAAAGAGTAGTTTTTTTTGGAATTTGTACATTTCTACAATAAAATACTAGTATATACATTACAATTTTTAAGTGCAGTTTCCCAATATTTCAACTTTGATGAAATCTTGTATTTTTTTATAAAGATTTGTAACATTCTACAATAATTTTACGTAAAATTGAAAGATTTTTATGACGTCAACCAAATTAAAAAATGTAAAATCCTGTAGTTTTCTGTAATACCTTGTAGATTTTTACGACAAAGTAAAACGCATATTATCAATAGAAAGTTATACAAATTTTTTAATTGTCGAAAGTTATACTTTATTGTTAATTTTTTTTTGCTTTTCTACAAGAAAATACAAGAAAAAATTAACTATTTGTATTTAACTGTATTTTTTCGTTAAATTTTGTACATTTTTTACAAAAAAGTATATGTTTCAACCAAGAATTACAGTTATAGAAATGTTGTACTTTTTTGTAAACATTTCTTCCACCAAAAATTTTTAACAAAAATTGTTCAACTTTTAACCGAATTTCAACCAAAGAAGATAAATCCTCGTTCAAAAATATAATACATAGTTCGATATTTCAACAAAAAAGATATAATTTTTTAATTGAAAACTAGCAATTTTAGCTAAATTGCAGGTTTTACCAGGATTCATAATAATTCAGTTGATAAATATTCTAAACCACGTGTTTACAAAATGTGTATTCCACCAATTTAAAATCCCATAGACTTTTCTTTTTTTTCGATTATTTTTATTTATGTAATTACTTTTTATTAAGTTTTATTTAGTTCCCAGTTTTAGTCTTCTTTATTCATAATGTGTCCCCTAAGGGTTTACATGACTTCCATTTCTTACAACACTTCCGTCTACATGTTTTATAAAATCTTATCCTTACTATTTACAGTTATTTACACCTTTAATTGTCTTTCCCTATCCTTTTCTTCCACTTCTTCATAGTTGACTCCAGTCCCGTCTTCTATACCTCTAGCCTTAAAGAACTCCCTCCTTTCTTCTTCCCATCTCGTTAATTCCATCGCCCTCCCTCTCCTTTCTTCTACCTCCATCAAACACTTTCTCGCCAACTCCCCTCCCTTTCCCTCCCTCAGCTTCGTCTCAAAATTCGAGGCCCTCTTTCCCGCTCTAGTACTTAATTTATCCCGTTGCGCTTCTTCTCTCACCATATATCCCCGTGTCCTCCAGTCTACCCGTAGCGTCCACCTTATATACCTTTCTTGTAAACTCTCAATCTCTTTCCTTTCTTTCCATCACCATATCTCTGCTCCATAACCTAATACCGGCCATACCAGCGTATCAAATAACCAGATTCTCCTTCTCCAATTTTTTTTAAACCTTCTTTCTCCTATTCCCCATATCTGTTTTATTACCCCTGCTGCTCTTTTTATCCTTTCTCTTATATGAGCTCTATGATCTCCATTTTCTTGAAAGTTATGTCCCAAATACTTAAACTCTTTTACTTCTTCTAATTTTATTCCCTTCCATCTCCCCGTCCATTCTTTCTTTCTTCCCCCTCCTTCTCTAAACCTCATTATCTTTGTCTTTTCTACATTTAAATTCAACTCTTTTCCATCTAAGTATTTCTCTAATCCCGTAATTAAGCCTGCCATCCCTTCTTCATCCTCTGCCATCAACACTATATCGTCTGCGTATGCCAGTGTATATATCTCTTCGTTCCCTATCCTAACTCCTCCCCACCCTTTTCTCTTCATTTCTTCTTCCAAGTCTGATATTAATATATTAAATAAAAGTGGGCTCAGACGACATCCTTGTCTTACTCCTCTCACCAACCAGAAACTATCTCCTACTTGCTCTCCTACCTTTACCTTGCTTTTTGTCTCTCTAAAAATTTCCGATACTCTCTTTATTAATCCCTCTCGTATCCCCTTTTTCACCATAACTTTTTCTATCTCGCCTCGGTCTAATGAGTTAAACGCCGCCTTTAAGTCCACGAATATTGCTACCATTGCCCCTTTCTCCCTTTTAATCCTCTTATTTACTAAATAGTTCAGAACATATATATTGTCCATCACCCCCATCCCTTTTCTAAACCCTGTCTGATTCGGTGGCTCTATCTTTTTCTCCACAACTTATTTTTTTAACCTCTTCGATAAAACAGTCACATATACTTTATACAGTGTTGGTATTAGTGTCACTCCCCTATAATCTTTAACCTCCTCCCGTTTGCCTTTCTTCACTATTGGTATCACTACTCCTTCTTTTCATAACTCTGGCCACCCCTCTCCTCTCCATACTCTATTACACATTATCCATGCCCATTCCTTTAATTCTGTCCCCCCATATTTCCATACTTCATTTGGAATCTCATCTATGCCAGATGCCTTTCCATCTTTCCTCATCCCTAATACCTTGTCTATTTCTTCCCTTGTAATGTCCTCCTCATCTGTTTTCCTACCATCTTTTCCTCCTTTCCTAACTTTCCTCTCTACCCCTCCTAATAATTCCATAAAATATTTTTTCCATTCTACCATCTCAATATCCTGGTTTACTCTTTTCCTTCTTCTTCTCTCTCTATTTACCACCTTCCAAACCTCTTCTTCCGTCCTAGGGTTCTCCGCTTCTTCTTCAAACCTTTTATTTTCCTCTTCTTTTTTTTGATCACACAACTCAGTATGCTACTTTTATTTTCTCCTATATTCTTCTCCACTACTTGTCCCTTTTCTCCATTTTTTTAATTCCCTTTTCACTTCCTTCTTCTTCTGTTTACAATTCTCATCCCATCCACTTCTATATCCTCCTATATTAACTTCTTTTTTCCTTGTGCACTCTAATACTCCTTTTATTTCTCCTATAATTATTTCCATTTCCTCGTTTACATTTCCTTCCCCCATTTTGATATTCCTGACTTTTTCTTTAAACTGTTCTTTACCTTCCATTGACCAAGCCCCTCTTCCTGCTCTTTTTACTTTTGCTTCCTTTTTAGCCTTATTGATATTACTCATTTCTCCCTCTACTGTCACTATTAAGGGAAAGTGATCCGAATCTACATAATTCCCTACCTCTAGTTTCTTAACCTTCTCTCTTACCTCGTCGTCCACTACCGCATAAACAATTACCGTTCCCCTCTTCCCTCCTGAACGTGTATATTGCCCTTCCTCATCCCCCTCTATACTTCCGTTTAGGATAAACCATCCCAACTCCCCTAGGCTCTTTAACAACTTCTTTCCATCCCCATTCAGTATCTTGTCCTTGGATTTTCTTCCTCGCTCTCCATCCCATTCCCTTCCTCCTCTATCTCCTGTTCTCGCATTAAAGTCTCCTCCTATTATAAGCCTACTCTCTTGCTTATTTCCTTCCATCAGTTCCCTCATATCCTCTGATTTTTCCTGCATATCACCGTTCACATAAACCCCCACTATCTTCCACCTCTCACCTCCCATATTTATTTCTTCTACTATTAATCCTTCTTTATGTCCTATCAACTCTTTTTTATCCTTCTCTGTTATACATTCGTTCCTTACTCCCATCACCATTCCTCCCATTGCTCTGCCTTTTTTATTCTTCCTCTTTGCATTTTGAACCTGTCATTTGTAACCTCTTGGTAATCTTCCCCTTACTCTTTCCCATCCCTTTCCATCTAGCCACGTCTCCATCATTACTACTACATCCCATTGTGTCAAATTTTTCATAAACTCCCTATCCTTTCTTTCTAAGCCTACTATATTCCAGTAGCATGTCTTCAAATCTTCCCTACTTTTGTTTCTCGTCTCTTTTAGTTTCCTACTATTTCTTAATTCTTTATCTGCCGTTCCTTTCTCTCCTAGTTTCCCGACACCTCATTATTTACTATCTGTTCCTTGTCCTCGTCCCAATTCCACCATACACCTTCTATCTGTATTCTCCCATACTTAACCCATGTTCTTCTTCCCTTTTTTCTTTCCTCTTCCGCTATTTTCCTTAACTTTTACTGCATGTTCCTTTCTACCCATATCAAATCATCCTCTATTCTCTCCGAGCTTCCATATAACACCCTCTTCTTTGTCATCACTTCCCTCTTATGTTCCCATTTCTTCAGTTTCACTAGTACCATTCTTTCCCCTCTTCGCTCTTCCCTTCCTACACTTCGCACTTCCTCTATCTCTACCTTGGCATCAATCCTTTTTAGTACTTCTTCCACTCCTTCCATTAGCTGCTTCCCCTTTGATCTTAGACCCTTTATTACTATGTTTCTTTTTCTCTCTTCTCTCTCTTTCTTCTCTAGTCTTTGTTCAAGCTTTCTCAACCTTTCCTTCTCGTTATTCCCACTCTCCCCACCTCCAGACTCACGGTTTGAGCTTTCTTTTTTTTCTGTCTTCCAACTCATCTACCTTTTTATTAGGCTCTTCCTTCTTTTCTAGGCTTTGCTCCAATGTCTGCATCCTTTTCTCTAGCTTTTCCCTGACTTCTTCCCATCTCCTCATTTCTTTCCTAAGTTCGGCCATTTCCTGCCTAATTTCTTTCCTTATTTCCTCTACCCTTTTCTCCTGCTTTTCTTCATACATCCCCATTACTTCTATCATCATTTCGCGCGTTTCTTTCATTCTTTCCTTTCCCAACGGATCTTTAGCCTCAGCTCTGTCTCTATCTGTCCCCTTATTTTTCTCATCCTTCTCTACAAAACTATGTTTTTTCCGGCGGCGATCTATATATATTTTTATTTTTCAAGCTTGACTCTATATCTTCCTTGTCTCACTCATTGACAATAAAATAAATTTTACATGATTTTTATTAGTATTTTTGAGTTTTCTTCCATACTATATTTGAATCTCCCGCATATCCCGATCTGTCCCGAATGGTCCCGAACCAAAACATCCCTAAAAAATGGCGGCTCCGACGCCTTCAAGTAGGCACAGATCGTTCCATTGAATCCTACATCCAGTGTATTATATATATCAGTGGGATTTCCCCAATTTCCAAAAATAATAGTTTTATATTATCATCAAGGAATTTTTAGCCGGATAATACAATAATAAAAAATGACAAAGAAGAATAAGGTAAACAATCTTTTTAAACAAAGAATCTGTATACAAAATTATAAATAACAATCAGTTGTCTTTTTGTCTGATAAAATTATGTTATGTTTATTAAGATCAGATGTTGAATACATTTCCTAACCATTAAAAAAAAATTAATTTGCGTTCCATTTTTGTTTTTAAATGAGTTAGTAATTGATAAATAAATATTATTAAAAGAAAATAAGTAAATATAGATATTGAGTTTATTAAATAAAAGAGTAAAAAAATAACTTAAATAAAATTTATTAGAAACCATCTTGATAAGGAAAAATTTTTCGAAATTCCTTTTTTTTGACGATTTCAAGTAATTTAGGACACTATTTATCGATACAAATTACGAATTTGCAAAAATAATTTCTATGAGAATCACAATTGAATAAGGACCATTTTAAAACCAAAGAGTTGAATTTTTTCTTTTAATTTTTAATAATATGAATTTATAAAATCAAAAAATTACATATTTTCAACACGATAAATGCATTTTCTACTAAAGAGATAAATTTTCAATCCCGAAAATTAATTTTTTATTAAAAAGACCCATTTTTAACCAATTAAATGAGTTTTCAACTGAAAAAAATCCATTTTCATGAGAATTGGAAGTCAAATTTTTAGTGGAAAAAATTAATTTTCTATCAAAAAGACGAATTTTCAACGAAATAGTTACATTTTCAACTGAAGAAATGAATTTTCAACTAAAATGATGAATCTTCAGACAAAAAAACAAAATTTTAACAAAGTAGTAGAATTTTCAACAAAATAATTCAATTTTTTAACCCGAAAATAAGAATTATCAACAAAAAAGTTAATTTCGAACCAAATAGTTAAATTTCATATAAAAAGATCAATTTTCAACTAAGATTAGATTTATAAAAGTTTTTAATTAATTTTTTAACCCGAAACTATGAATTTTAACAAAAAAGTTAATTTTGAAACATATAGTTGAATTTTCAACCGAAAAGTTGAATTTTCAACCAAAAAGTTGAATTTTAAACTAAAATTATGAATCTTCAACAACAACAAATGAATTTTTAATAGTAGTTGCGTTTTTAACTAAACAGTTGAATTATTAAACCGAAAATATAAATTATTTAAACAAAACAAAAATTCAAAACAGTAATTGAATTTTCTACCAAAGAAATGAATTTTTAACCAAGAACATTAATTTTCTGCCAAAAAATATGAATTTTTAACAAAATTAAATTAAATTTTAAAAAAATGTAATTAATTTTTTAACCCGAAAATATGGTCGTTCACTAAAAAGTTAATTTCGAACCATATAGTTGAATTCCCAACCAACGAAATGAATTTTCAACTAAAAAAATATAAATCTTAAAAAAAAATCAACAAAGTAGTTGAATTTTTAATCCAATAATATGAGTTTTTAAATCAAAAAAATGATTTTCAACACAATAATTGAGTTTTCTAACAAAGAGATGAATTTTTAACCAAGAACATTAATTTTCTAATAAAGACAAATTTTAAACAAATTACATGAGTTTTCAATTGAAAAAATCCATTTTCATCAAAAAATGGAAGTCAGATTTTCAGTGGAAAAATTAATTTTCAACCAAGAAACACAAATTTTCAACGAAATAGTTACATTTTCATGCAAAGAGATGAATTTTCAACTAAAAATATAAATATTCAACTAAAAGAATTAATTTTCAACAAGGTAGTTGAATTTTTAACTAAACAGTTGCATTTTTAAACCGAAAATATGCATTTTGAAAACAAAAAAATAATTTTAAACACAGTAATTAAACCTTTTGCCAACAAGACTAATTTTCAAGCAAAAAATTAATATTCTACGAAAAAGACGAATTTTGAAGAAAATTAAATTAAATTTATAAAAATCTAAAATTAATTTTTTAACCAGAAAATATGAATTATTAACAGAAAAGTTAATTTCGAACCCTATAGTGGAATTTTTAATCAAACTGTTGAATTTTCAACTGAAATGATGAATCTTCAACAACAAAAAATGAATTTTTAATAGAGAAGTTGAATTTTTAACTGAAGAGTTCAATTATTAAATGATGAATGTTCAACCAAATGACGAATTTTCAACCAAGAACATTAATTTTCTACACAAAAGAATACGAATTTTAAATAAAATACATGAATTTTCAATTACTTTCAAGAAAAAATGAAGAATTAAAATTTTTATTAAAAAAATTAATTTTCAACAAAAAGAAACGAATCTTCAACAAAATAGTTAAATTTTCAACCAAATGATAAATCTTCTACCAAAAAAAATCATTTCAACAAAGAAGTTGAATTTTTAACCAAACAGTTGAATTTTTAATCCAATAATATGAATTTTGAACCAAGAAAATTAATTTTCTATTAAAAAAGACCAATTTTTAACAAATTCGTTTGATTTGTAAATTTGTGGAGTTTTTAACGAAAAATCCATTTTCATCCAAAAATGGAAGTCAAATTTTCAGTAAAAAATATTAATGTTCAACAAAAAAAAAACGAATTTTTAACGAAATAGTTAAATTTTAAACCAAAGAGATGAATTTTAAACCAAGCTGTTGAATTTTTAATCCAATAATATGAGTTTTTAAAACAAAAAAATTATTTTCGAGATTGTAATTGAATTTCCTAACAAAAAGATGAATTTTCAAAGGAGAACATTATTTTTTTACCAAAAAGACGAACTTTGAACAAAATTAAATTAAATTTATAAAAATTGAAAATTAATTTTTCAACCTGAAAACATAAATTATCAACAAAAAAGTTAATTTTGAACCATATAGTTCAATTTTAAAGTAAAGTGATGAATCTGCAACCAAAAAAATAATTTTTAACAAAGTAGTGTGTAGTAGTGCCAACGGCCATACCACGCTGAAAAACCCAGTTCTCGTCAGATCACTGAAGTTAAGCAGCCTTGGACGCGGTTAGTACTTGGATGGGTGACCATTCAAGAATACTGACATGAGTGCTGTTGGCACATCGTGGGTGTGGTGAGCCCACACTTGTAGTTATTTATAACTACAAGAAAAACCTAGAAACACTACCCGAATCGGGTAGTGTCACGCCTACCCTGAAAGGGAAATGGTTTAATGGTATAGTTAAACTTTTGACTAAGCAGTTAATTTTTTTTTTTTAACAAAAAAAAAACTTTTAACACAGTTATTGAATTTTCTACCGAAGAGATGAATTTTCAACCAAGAACATTATTTTTATACTAAAAAAAAAACAATTTTTAACAAAATACATGAATTTTAAACTAAAAAATCAAGTTTCAACCAAAAATGGAATAGTTACATTTTCAATGAAAAAAATTAGTTTTCAACCAAAAAAGACGAATGTTCAACGAAATTGATCAGCGACCCAGGTCGCTGATCAATCTCTCTAGCAATCACCCCAGGCGAAGAGCTTCACAAAGTCACAATGTACTGTCGAAAAATGGCCCATATCTACTATAAGATTTCTGGGGAAAATTTTTATTTTTTTCTTATCAATTTCAGGTTTTGAAGATTTTAGAATTAGTCGAAAAAGAATCTGGAACATTTTAAGAAATTTTTAAAAAATATATAATAAAAAAATATAATAATTTATATTTAGACCTTAGAAGGAAGAAATAATGAATCTTCAAGAAAAAAATGAATTTTTAACATTTATAAATAAATTTTAAAAATGTTTAAAAAAGATAAACTTCGATGAACAGATGAATTGATGAGTTGATGAATTTTTAACTAACATGCTGAATCTTCAACTGGAGTGGTTCAATTTTCAGAAAAAAAAATTAATTTTTAGCACAAAAAAAAACGAATTGTCAAGCAAAGAGAACAATTTTGAACCAAGCATACTATTTTTTAAACTAATTTATTTAATGGAAATTTAACTATTCCAGTTGAAGATTCATAATTTCAGTTGCAAATTCATCAATTCCTCAATTCGTCAAAATCCATCGATGATGATCTTTTAACAAAAAAATTAATTTTTAAGGAAGAATACTTTGTAAAAAAATTCTTTTTTTGTTGATGATTCATCTTTTTGCTTGAAAATTCCTCTCTATGGTTGACATTTTTTTTTTTTGGTCGAAACTTAATATTTTTAACTGAAAATTTTGACTGTTCCAGTTAAAGATTCATCAGATCAGTTGAAAATGCATCCAAATTCATCAGTGATGAATCTTCAACCGAAAAAATTCAAATTCAAGAAACAAAGTATAATTTGTTAAAAATTGTTTTTTTTTTTGTCGAAGATTCGTCATTGATTAATTTTTGAATTGCTGAACTTTCAGCTAAAATGCTGAATCTTCAACTGGAATATTGCAATTTGCAGGTACAAAATTAATTTTCAACAAAAAAAAAAACGAATTTTGAACCCCCCAAAAAAATGAGTTTTATAACGAATTTTCAAGTAAGTATACTTTGTTAAAAATTCATTTTTTTGTTAGGGATTCATAACTTCAGCTGCAAATTCATCTGATGAATCTGCAACCAAAATGATGAATCTTCAACTGGAATAATAAAATTTTCAGTTAAAAAAATTAATTTTCAAAGAAAAAGAAAACAAGCTATCAACCAAAGACATCAGTTTTCAACAACAAAAAATATAACAATCTATTCTTTGGTAAAAATTCATTGTTTTGTTTGAGAATTCATCATCTTATTTGGAAATTTAACTGATGAATCTTGAACTAAAAATATGAATTTTTAACAAGGTATACTATTTTTTTTTAATTAATTTTTTAACTGACTATTTAACCATTCCAGTTGAAGATTCATAATTTTAGTTTTTTAATCAAATCAACTATCCATCAAAAACCATCAATGATGAATCTACAAACAAAAAAATGAATATTTAACAAAGTCTAGTTTGTTGCAAATTCTTTTTTTTGAAGATTCATAATTTTAGTTTAAAATTCATATCTTTGGTTGAAAATTCGTTTTTTTTCGTTGAAAATTAATGTTTGAAACTGAAAATTTAACTAGT
>CAKNYM010050160.1:126510-138062 GCA_932195095.1 Andricus curvator | reverse complement strand
AATTTTTAATTTTAAATCTTCAAAATTGAAGTTATTAAAAACAAAAGTATTCAAATTACGTACTTTCAAATTCAAATATAAATTTTGCAGGTTGATTAATTTTAAATTCTACATTTTCAAAATTCAAGAATTTTCAATTGTAACTTTTTAAAATTGATGCGTTTTTAATTTTTAAAATGTCTTAAATTTTGAAGATTTAGAATGGAAAACTCTTTTTTGATCTTGAAAATCATCCAAATTTAATATTTTTTATGTTTACTTGTTTACAATTGAAGAATTTTAAATTGCAAAACGTTGTAATTGAAGAATTTTCAATTATAAATCTTCAAAATTGAAGTTATTAAAAACGAAAGGATTCAAACTACGTACTTTCAAATTCAAATATAAATTTTTCAAGTTGATTAATTTTCAATTCTACATTTTCAAAATTCAAGAATTTTCAATTTTTACTTTTTAAAATTGATGCGTTTTTAATTTTTTAAATGTCTTAAATTTTGAAGATTTAGAATGGAAAACTCTTTTTTGATCTTTTTTGATCTTGAAAATCATCCAAATTTAATATTTTTTTTTTACTTCTTTAAAATTGAATAATTTTAAAAATTAGAGAATTTTCAATTGGAACTCTTTAAATTCTCTTGACTTTTGATCTAGGAAATCATCCAAATTTAAGAATTTGTATGTTTACTTCTTTAAAATTGAAGAATTATAAATTGCAAAACGTTGAAATTGAAGAATTTTTAATTTTATATCTTCAAAATTGAAGTTATTAAAAACAAAAGGATTAAGATCACGTACTTTCAAATTCAAATATAAAATTTGCAAGTTGATTGATTCTCAATTCTACATTTTCAAAATTCAAGAATTTTCAATTGTAACTTTTTTAAATAGGTCCGTTTTTAATTTTGCAAATGTCTTCAATTTTGATGATTTAGAATGGAAAACTCTTTTTTGATCCTGAAAATCATCCAAATTTAATATTTTTAAATTTTACTTCTTTAAAATTGAAGAATTCTACATTGGAAATCGTTGAAATTGAATCTTTCAATTTTAAATCTTAAAAATTGAACTATTCAAACAAACAAAACATTCAAAATTACATCATTTTGAATTATCTACATTTGAAATTGAAGAATCCTCAATTTAAAATCTTCAAGATAGGGCCTATTTCAAAAATCTGTTCAAAATTTCATGATTTAGAGTTAGGTATTTCTTTGCTTCAAATTCCTGCTGGGCTAAAATCTTAAAATTAAATTTAATATTAAAATTAAAACGAAAATTACAATTACAATTAAAATTAAATTTAAAGTTAAAGTTAAAGTTAAAATTAAAAATGTGTGAAGGTCGATGTAGCTATTTTGCTATTGATTTTGATTTATGAGTATAAATTATGTTTGATAATACTTTAAATTCAATCATATGTTTTAATTTGATAATTCGGCAATCATAAGAAACATGTTATAATCCCGCTTTTTTTGCTAGTTTAATTAATAAATAAAATGTTGCGCAGCTTTATACATTTTTCTAAGAGAATACTAAGGAATCCAAAAAATGAAAAAATTTGGATGAACATTTAGCTTATCAAGGTCAATTTTTTCGAGGAAAAATGTGATTAAGGTCGAGATTTATCATTTAATTCCAAGTAAGTCGACTTCAGCGGAACAGAGACCCTAGTGTAATATTACAGTCTTCTTATAATTGCAGGCTCGACCCAAAGGCGAAGGCCTTACGCCTTATCAGGGGAAAAAAAGATGCTTCGGCGAATACAAGTGCCCCAAATGCAAGCGCAAATGGATGTCTGGCAATAGCTGGGCCAATATGGGCCAGGAATGCATAAAATGCCACATAAATGTTTATCCACATAAACAGGTGAAAATTTAATTTTTAAATATTTTTCCAATCGTTTTTAATTAAAAACTTTTTAAACTTGCTCATAATAATAAGTTTTCGAATTTCAAGTGTTACTTCAGTGTTACTTTGTTTAGTAACGTCGATGGTAACTTTTATGTTTTTACTCTATGGTTTGTTACGTCAAAGCTACAGGCCTCGGACTCATTTGAGAAATTTTGAAAATTAGGAAAAGAACCCGTGGAGAAATTGACCAATTTGATCCTGATTCCCGACGTGGCCCCGATCGGGTTAGCCCAATGCGGCCCTGATCATGGCTACTGTTGTGGTCCTGGTCGAGGCCACATCGGGCTACCCTCTGCTAATTCATAGTCAGTTTAAAAATTAGAATGAATTGGATTTAAAATTACTCCCTGTCTTAAATAGTGAATATTCAATTAATTTTCATTTCAGTGACTAACCTCAAATCAATTAGTTAAATTTAACTTCTCATGTGCAAAGAAAATAAGAAACGAGAAAAAACTAAAAAACGCTTAAATTCATTTGAACAAAATGTCTAAAAATGTATGTTTACGGACGCATTAAATTAGTTAATAAATATACAATTATCAAGTTAGTATTAATTATTGTAGGTATTTTTTTATTCTGTTTAAAGTTTATATTTATTTAGATTTGAATTTGCCGCGCTAATCTCGAATGTATTCGATTAGTCTTCCGTTCGATTATTTGGCAACGAACGGACGAAAGGAAGACAACTTTGTAAAAGTGACGAACAGTAAACAGATAAACCGGTAAAGTCATGTGGATAAATCGCTTTAAATAATTCTCAATTCACCACATTAATCAGTTACGCAAAGTTTTTAGACCGGGGTGAGGTGTTCATATCAAACTAGAATTATCCAGCTCTCTAAGATTTCCGACAGTGAACTTTGAGAAAGCGTCGACAACTTTTTGGCATTATAACCTCCCTTTTTTTTACGTTGCTCCACGTGCCAAAAAAATTTTCAATCAAATTTTCGAATTTTCAAACAAAAAAGAATAAAGTTCAATCAAATATTAGAATTTTCAAGAAGAAAAACAAATTTTTTAGAAAGCAGTTGATTCTTGATCAAAAAGTTTATTTACATCCAAAAAAGCTTATTTTTCTACAATGAAAGCTGATTTTTCAACAAAAGTGTAAAGTTTCTAAGCTGAAAAGTCTGATATTATAGAAAACAGTGACTTTAAAATAAATAAATTTTCAACAGAAAAGATCATTTTCAATAAAAAAGATAAATTGTTAACAAGCTAGTTGTATTATCAACCAAAAAGTTGAATTTTCAACAAACAAGAATAATTTTCTACCCAGAAAGACGACTTTTTAACAAAAAATATGAATTTTCTACCAAATGATTGAATTTTCAACCAATAAGTTAAATTTTCAACAAACAAGATTAATTTTCTACCCAAAAAGACGACTTTTCAACCAAATTCTTAAATTTCCTACCAAATAGTCGAATTTTTATCTCATAAACTGAAAATGGAATAGTTAAATTTTCAGATAAAAACTCTGATAAAAAATTAACTGTGAGCATAAAGACCAATTTTCAACAAAATTCTTACATTTTTAACCAAAAAGGATCAATTTTCGACCAAGAAGATTAATGTTCTATCAAAAAAGATGAATTTTCAACAAAATACATGAATCTAACTACAAGTTTCAGAATATTTATATAATGTTTAATATTCTTAATTATTTGTTTACTTCTTTATTAAATAAATTATATTTTAATAATATTCTTATAAATAAAAATTAGAAGGGGCCTGTTCAGGGCCAGATCGGGCCTTCCTTATGGATACCCCAGTCAGGCCCTGATCGGATTAGGCGTTTCATTTCGAGTCTGGCCCTAACTGGGATACCCGATTGGGGCCAGATTTTTCCAGATCTGGCCCCGATCAGGGCCACTCTGAAATTTCTGCTAGGATGACAAATATTTAGAATATTGTAATGAGATAATTTTAAATTAAGATGCGATCATGTGTACATGATCGCTATTACAAAAGAAGGCTTCTATCCCGTACAGAAATTTCAGAGTGGCCCTGGTCGGGGCCAGATCTGGCAAAATCTGGCCACAATCGGGTATCCCAGTTAGGGCCAGACTCGAAATGAAACGCCTAATCCGATCAGGGCCTGACTGGGGTATCCATAAGGAAGGCCCGATCTGGCCCTGAACAGGCCCATTCTAATTTTTATTTATAAGAATATTATTAAAATATAACTTATTTAGTATAGAAGTAAACAATTAATTAAGAATAATAAACATTATATAAATATTTTGAAAAATATTCTGAAACTTGTCGTTAGATTCATGTATTTTGTTGAAAATTCATCTTTTTTGATAGAACATTAATCTTCTTGGTCAAAAATTTATCCCTTTTGTTTAAAAATGTAAGAATTTTGTTGAAAATTGGTACTTATGCTCAAAGTTAATTTATCAAAGTTTTTATCATTTTCAGTTTATGAGATAAAAATTCGATTGTTTGGTAGGAAATTTAAGAATTTGGTTGAAAAGTCGTCTTTTTGGGTAGAATATTTAATTTTCTTTATAAGAATATTATTAAAATATAATTTATTTGATATTTAAACTGCAAAGGAATGGTAGAATGTCAAAAGACAATGATCAATAATCATTAATAAAAAAAAAACCTTACGTTTGAGGCATTTTTTCAGATATATAGCAATTGATTGGACACCATGTGATTTAAAATTATGCCATTGCAATATTTTTAATATTTATTATCCTAGGTCGAAAAAGAACAACTTTTTGACTGAAGATAGAAATTGAACAATTGAGAAAGAATTGATCACGGTCATTGAAATTAAAAGGTTAGAACTCATAAAGATAAAAAAAATTTCACTTGAAGTTATAAAACCTAAACATTTGAATTTTAAACTTCTACAATGAAAGCTTAAAAAAATGTTAATTCAAACGCTCAATAATTTACGCGTATAAAATGGGAGCTTTTAACACTTTTCAACTGAAAATTTTTTAATTAAAAGCCTTTAAACTGCAAAATTTTAACTTTCATACTTTTAATTTATAAAATTTCAAAATTATATCTTTTTAATCCATTTTAAGCTAGAAACATTACTTTATACATTCAAATTTGATTTGAAGTCTTTTTAAACAATCTCTTAAAAATTTGTTTTAAAAAAATAATTACAAAAATATCAAGGAATCTAATAATAATATTATTATCTTGGAACTCGAATTTTTCCTACAATTTTTTAAAAATCTTGCAAAAGTGAAAAAAATCTACCTTGAAATCATCCAGATTTGTTTTTGACAATTTTGGAAATCTTATTAAATATTCTTTTTAAATTAATTTTTCAACAACAAAAAAATTATTGTTTGTATTTCTAGGAATTTTGATATACATTGTTTATTCATTTAAAACCTTTTAAATTGCTTAAAAAGCTTATAAATTATTTTGGAATCTTTTCGCAACTTCTGAATATATTTTAAATTTGCTCGATTATTTTCCAAATTAATAATTGTTCAATCTTCATCTATTAATCAAAAAAGCTTTTTATTTTTCAAAATATTTTCCAGTTTTAAATTAAGTTTGGATTTTATCAACAATTGTAAATATATCTTAAACTAACTCAAAAAATTTCAAAATTGATAATTGTTCAATTGTTATTTATGCATTACAATTGATTAATTTCACTTACATTTATTAAAAATTTGTTAAATAGAACAATTAAAACTGTAACGTTCAAAGTTTAAATTTAACACTCTGAAATATTAAGGATTCGAGGCTTTCTATTTTGAATAGTTCAGTTTAAAATTGTCTATTTTTTAATATATAATTTATTTATAATTCCTCATTTAAAATAAAAAAGTAAGATATTACTAAATATTCAATAAAATGTCATCCTTAATTAAAAAATTTCAAATTAAATGGTTAAAAATGTAATATTTTAGATTGAAACAATATTTGAATAGGAGTTGGAATTGGATAAGAGTGTTTAATTATGAATCTATTAATTTAAAATTATTTTTAAATTAAGAATAGTTTCTAAAGTTTCAATCGAACGTTTACATTTTTTTAACTACTGAGGCTCTCAAATTGAAAATTTTTTATTTTTAACGCTAAAATCT
Organism: Andricus curvator; assembly: GCA_932195095.1. Taxonomy (NCBI): domain Eukaryota; kingdom Metazoa; phylum Arthropoda; class Insecta; order Hymenoptera; family Cynipidae; genus Andricus; species Andricus curvator. The sequence goes on along the minus strand of CAKNYM010050160.1, from coordinate 132,072 downwards.
GTAACTTGCTTAATTTTGAACAGATTCAGAATCGTCCTGTAAAACCAATTATTATTATCTTCAAAAATCTACATTGTATATTAAATGGTTTGAAATCTTTTGTCGTTTTAAATTATTTTGGAACCTGTTAAAAACTTCTAAATATATTTGAAACTTGCTCAATTATTTTCCAAATTAATAATTGTTCAATTGTTATTTATTAATCAAAAAAGTTGATTTTAAATCTTTTTAAATATTCTCTTAAAATTAATTTTTCAAAATAAAAAATCATTTTAAATTTTCCCAGCAAACAACCCAAAAAATTGTATTTTTTATTTTCTTAAAACCTTTAAAGATCCTTGAAAAGCTTCAACATTTTATTTCGAAACCTTCAGAAATCTAAATTTAGTTTTTTATTTTTCAAAATGTTTTCCAGTTTTAAATTAAGTTTTGATTTTCTTTCTACTGTTGTGGTCCTGGTCGGGGTCACATCGGGCTACCCTCTGTTAATGCATAGTTAGTTTAAAAATTAGGATTAATTAAATTTAAAATTACTCCCTGCCTGAATGAGGGAATATTCAACTAATTTTCATTTCAGTGACTAACCTAAAGTTAATTAGTTAAATTTAACTTCTCATATGCAAAGAATATAAGAAACGAGAAAAAGCTAAAAAAAGCTTAAATTCATTTGAACAAAATGTCCAAAAGTGTATGTTTACGGACGCATCAAATTAGTTAATAAATATACAATTATCAAGTTAGTATTAATTATTGTAGGTATTTTTTAAATATGTTTAGAGTTTATACTTATTTAGATTTGTATTTGCCGCGCTAATCTCGAATGTATTCGATTAGTCTTCCGTTCGATTATTTGGCAACAAGCGGACGAAAGGAAGACAACTTTGTAAAAGTGACGAACAGTAAACAGATAAACCGGTAAAGTCATGTGGATAAATCGCTTTAAATAATTCTCAATTCACCTCGTTAATCATTTACGCAAAGTTTTTAGACCGGGGTGAGGTGTTCATATCAAACTAGAATTATCCAGCTCTCTAAGATTTGCGACAGTGAACTTTGAGAAAGCGTCGACAACTTTTTGGCATTATAACCTCACTTTTTTATACTTTGCTCCACTTGCCAAAAAAATTTTCAATCAAATTGTCGAATTTTCAAACAAAAAAGAATGAAGTTCAATCCAATATTAGAATTTTCAAGAAGGAAATCAAATTTTTTAGAAAGCAGTTGATTCTTGATCAAAAAAGTTTATTTACATCCAAAAAAGCTAACTTTTCTACAATGAAAGCTGATTTTTCAACAAAAGAGTAAAGTTTTTAAGCTGAAAAGTCTAATATTATAGAAAACATTGACTTAAAAATAACTAAATAAATCTTTAAAAGAAAAGATCATTTTTAATACAAAAGATAAATTGTTAACAAGCTAGTTGTATTATCAACCAAAAAGTTGAACTTTCAACAAACAAGAATAATTTTATATCCATAAGGATATGACTTTTCAACAAAATATATCAATTTTTAACAAGATAGTTGAATTATCAACCAAAAAATTGAACTTTCAACATACAAGAATAATTTTCTACCCAGAAAGACGACTTTTGAACAAAAAATATGAATTTTCTATCAAATCGTTGAATTTTCAACCAATAAGTTAAATTTTCAACAAACAAGATTAATTTTCTACCCAAAAAGACGACTTTTTAACCAAATTCTTAAATTTCCTACCAAATAGTCGAATTTTTTATCTCATCAACTGAAAATGGAATAGTTAAATTTTCAGATAGAAACTCTGATAAAAAATTAACATTGAGCAAAAATACCAATTTTCAACAAAATTCTTACATCTTCAACCAAAAAGGATAAATTTTTGACCAAGAAGATTAACGTTCTATCAAAAAGGATGAATTTTCAACAAAATACATGAATCTAACGACAAGTTTCAGAATATTTTTCAAAATATTTATATAATGTTTAATATTCTTAATTATTTGTTTACTTCTTTATTAAATAAATTATATTTTAATAATATTCTTATAAATGAAAATTAGAAGGGGCCTGTTCAGGGCAAGATCGGGCTTTCCTTATGGATACCCCAGTCAGGCCCTGATCGGATTAGGCGTTTCGTTTCGAGTCTGGCCCTAACTGGGATACCCGATTGGGGCAAGATTTTGCTAGATCTGGCCCCGACCAGGGCCACTCTGAAATTTTTGATAGTCACTTTTCTTTCAATAAATTAACTCATTGGTTAATCACTATCTAATTCAGGTCTATACCTATTTCTGAATTATCTTGAATTCTTCTTGAAATATTGCAGGGAATCTTTAAAGATTCCAAGAAATTTATAATAAATTTCAATAGTTTGAAGGGATTTTTAAGATTGTAGGGTATATATTTTTTAAACTTCTAAGGCATTTTCAAGAGCTTTTAATTTTAAATATTTTAGGGAATTTTTTTATTAATTTAATTAATTTGAAGTTATTTCAAAGCGTTCGAAATATTTTAGGATACAGAATTTTCTAGAATTTCGGAAGATATGGAACGATTTCACAGGACCTGTAGGTTTTAAGATATTTAAAAAGATTTCTCGTTCTTTTATAATATTTCCGAGGATTTCAATTATTTTGAGGGAGTTTAAAAGCAATCAAGATATTTAAATACATTTTCCAGGATTTCAAGAAGTATCTTCAAATCTCATGTAATTCCACGGGATTTTATAATATTTTAATGGATTTCAAAGAATTTATCCACAAGAAGTGAGGAATTTCGTAGGTTTTCAAAGATTTAAAGAGATTTTCAAATATTTTTTGCATTTCATTTGGAATTCGCCCTGAATTCTTATTAATTTATCCTGACTTTTTTTAATTCTTTTGAATTCTTCTAAATTCACTCAATTCAACTAAATTCAATGGATTTTTGAAAAGTTTTTGTTGAATTCATCTTGAAGTCTTTAAAGCTCATCTTAAATTCATAGGCATTTCATCGAATTCTTTTGAATTCTCTTTAATTTCTCTGAAATCATTTCAAACTTACTCAATTCAATGAATTTTTTTATATTTTTGAATTGTTTTCAATTCACTTGATTGCTTTTCAAATCCAACTTGATTTTTTAAATGAATTTCATCGAATTTTTCTCACTTCTCTTAAATTCCTCTAAATGCACTCAAATTTCACTAATATCAATAGAATTTTTCGAATTCTAAAATTATTTCCAATTCATTTGAATTGTTTTGTAGTCATTAGTCACTTTTTTGGTTAGAAAATAGTAGAGTTTCAAAGATTTGAAATTATTTTTCGGAATTCCCTCTGAATTCCTGATTCATTTGATTTCTTCTAAATTTACTCAATTCTACTCAATTCAGTTGATTTTTTAAAAATATTTAGCAGTTTTTATTCAATTGACCCTAAAGTCTTTTAACCTCACCTTAAATTCTTAGGCATTTCGTCAAATTCTTTTGAAATCTCTTGAATCTTTCTAAGCTCATTTCAAATTTTCTGAATTCAATGAAATTTTTTCATATTTTAAATTGTTTTCAATCCATTCAAAATTGTTTTTATTAACCTTGAATTTTATGAATTTCATCAAATTCTTCTCGTTTACCTCAAATTCATCTAAAATCATTCCAACTTTACGGAAATCAATTGACTTTTTTTTATTTTTTAAATTTTTTCCGATTCGTTTGAATTCTTTTGAATTCAACTTGGATGGTTTTGAAGTCTCATGAATTTATCCTGAATTTGTTACCCTTTGAATTAGTAAAAAAGATAGTGTCACGCAGTTTTTTAAATATCAGATCGAGGGATGCTGAGAAAAGTATAGCAAATTATAGAATTTGATAGACTCTCTTTCAAGTCAAAACATGAAATTGAACCAAATTCAGAAAAAAAATACGGAACAGTAGAGAAATCTTATACTTTTCTACCAAAATTTTCTCATTGAAATTCTACCCAGCTGAAAAAACAGTCCAGGAACCTCGGAGGATCCTGGACATGTTGCTGCACACGAACCTGCACACAACCCTGTACAGCAGGGTAGTCCAAAAACATTTTTTTGGCTAATTATGATTTTTTAACAAAAAATAGAAGAGTTCAATTTGCAGTTAAAACAACCAATTTTCAAAAAAATAAATAAATTCTCAACAAAATAATTCAATTTTACACCCAAAAGATTAATTTTCTACCAAAAAAGATACAGTTTTAATCAAATATATAAATTTTCAACTAAAAAATATAAATTTACAAACCAAGAATATAATAGTTAAATCTGCAGTTAGAAAAGTAAATTTTAAACAACAAAAAAACGAGTTTTCAGCAAAATTAATTAATTTTCATCTAAAAATATAAATTTTCAAGCAAAAAATGGAAGAGTTACGTCGTCAGTTGAAAAAATTAATTTTCAACTAAAAAGAAACAAATTTTCAACCAAAGAAATTAATTTTTAATAATAATGATGAATTTTCAACCAAAAATATGAATTTTCCACCCAAAACATGATATTTCTATCGACAAAAAAAAACGAATTTTTAACTAAATATTTTTTTTTCAAAATGAATTCCTAACAAAAAATAGAATAGTTAAATTTCTACAAAATAGATAATATTTTAACGAAAAAAATTACATTTCTATCAAAAAAGGTAAATTTTCCACACAAAAATGGAATAGTTAAAGTAAATTTTTAACTAAAATGAATCTTCAACTAAAAAAAAAATTAATTTTTAACCTAATTCATGAGTTTTCGACTAAAAAGATAAATTTTCGATCAAAAATAAAATAGTTAAATTTTCAGTTAGTAAAATAAGTTTTCAACCAAAAAAGAAACGAATTTTCAACAAAATAGTTAAATTTTGAACCAAAAAGATTAAGTTTCAACTAATGAGAGAACTTTTCTACAAAAAAAGACGGATTTTTAACAAAGAGTTGAATTTTCATCCAAAACAGATAACGTTTCAAATTCAAAATAGAATAGTTAAATTTTCAGTAAAAAAAAAATTTTCAATTAAATTAAAATAAATTTTCAACGAAATAGTATAATTTTTAACTTAGAACGATAAATTTCTATAAAAAAAAAAAAATTCGACAAAAAGTGGAACAGTTACATTTCCAGTTTAAAAAATTAATTCTAAATAAGAAAAATTTCATTTTCAAGCCTAAAAGATCAATTTTCAACCAAAGAAATGATTTTCTAACTAAAACGATGAATCTTAAACCAAAAATATTAATTTATAACCAAATAGTGAGTTGAATTTTCAACCCAAAATATTAATTTTCTACCAAAAAAGACACATTTTCAACAAAGTTGATGAATTTTCATCTAAAAAACATCAATTTTCGGCCAAGATTAGAACAGTTAAAATGTCCGAAAAATAAATGTTCAACCAAAAAAACGAATTTTCAAAAAAATATATTTTTTTTTCATAATAAAAAAAAATATATTTCTTAACCAAAAACAGAAGAATTAAATTTTCAGTTAAGACAGTCAATTTTCAACCGAAAAAATTAATTCTCAACAAAATAATTGAATATTAAACTAAAAAAGATAAATTTACAAACCAAAAATATAATATTTCAATTT
>CAKNYM010050160.1:103421-116827 GCA_932195095.1 Andricus curvator | reverse complement strand
CTTATCCACAAAGAACTTGTCTTACACAAATTCAGAAATTTCTATTACATTCTGTCCATCGAGATATCTTATACTTTGCTGTCAATAGATTCTCATTAAAATTCTTTATAATCCTATAGGTAAAAAACTTACACCAAATTCTATGTTTCGGAAACTAGGATGTTTCTATCAAATTATATTCATCGAGAAATCTTATACTTTTCTGTCAAGAGATTCTCCTAAAAAATCTATCAAATCTTATCCACAGAGAACTTGTGTCATACACTATCTTCCAGAATTTTGTAAATTTCTACCAAATTTTGTCCATCGAGAAATCTTATACTTTTCTGTCAAGAGATTCTCATTAAACCTCTATTAAATCTGATCCACAAAGAGCTTGTATCATATCTTGTCTTCCATAATTTTGGAAATTTTCATTTTTATCCTTCGATAAATCTTATACTTTTCTGTCAAGAGATTCTCATTAAACCTCTATTAAATCTTATCCACAACGAGCTTGTATCATATCTTGTCTTCCACAATTTTGGAAATTTCTATTTTTATCCTTCGAGAAATCTTATAATTTTTTGTCAAGGGATTCTTCTTAAAACTCTATCAAATCTCTACCACAAGGAACTTGTATGATATATTGATATCCTATCTTCCACAATTTTTCAAAATTTCGACCAAATTCTGTCCATCAAGAAATCTTATACTTTTCTGTCTAAAGATTCTCATTAAACCTTTATCAAATCTGATCCACAGAGAACTTGTCTTATATACTATCTTCCTGAATTTTGGAAATTTCTACCAAATTCTGTCCATCGAAAAATTTTATACTTTTCTTTCAACAAATTCTGTCAAATCTTATCGGAGAAGACTTACATCAAATCCTGTGTTTCGGAATCTCAGATATTTCTATCAAATTCTATCCATCGAGATATCTTATACTTTGCTGTCAATAGATTTTCATTAAAATTCATTATAATCCAATAGATACCAAACTTACACCAAATCCTACGTATTGTAATCTAGGATGTTTCTATCAAATGCTATTTATCGAGAAATCTTATACTTTTCTGTCAAGAGATTCTCCTAAAAACTCTCTCAAATCTTAACCACGAAGAACTTGTATCAAGTCCCATCTATCACAATTTTGGAAATTTCCACCCAATTCTATTTATCGAGAAATCTTATACTTTTCTGTCAAGAGACTCTCCTAAAAACTCTTTCAAATCTTATCCACAAAGAACTTGTCTTACACAAATTCAGAAATTTCTATTAAATTCTGTCCATCGAGATATCTTATACTTTGCTGTCAATAGATTCTCATTAAAATTCGTTATAATCGAATAGATACAAAACTTACACCAAATCCTATGTTTTGGAATCTAGGATGTTTTTATCACATTCTATTTATCAAAAAATCGTATACTTTTCTGTCAACAGATTTTCATTTAAATTTCATCAAATATTTTGGCACAGGAATTGTATCATATCCTACCTTCCACAACTTCAGAAATTTCTATTAAATTCTATCCATCGAGATATCTTATACTTTGCTGTCAATAGATTCTGGTAGAAAAGTATAAGATTTTTCAAGGAGTAGAATTCGATAGAAATTTTCCAGATTCTGGAAAATAGGATTTAATACGAGTCTGATGCGGGTATAATTTGATAGAGTTTCAGTGAAAAAAAACTCTTGATAGGAAAAGCATAAGATTTTATAGGATTTTAGGTATAAAACTTAATTTTCGAGATTTAGAAACATAAGATTAGATACAACTTCGGCGGGGTATAAGATTTGATAGAGTTTTAATAGCAGTATCTTGATAGAAAATTATAAGATTTTTCTAGGAGTAGAATTCGTTAGAAAATATCTACATTCTGGAAAATAGGATTTGATATAATAGTTTTTTTTCGGTTAAGATTTACGATAATTTAAATGAGAAAATTTCGATAGAAAAGTATAAGATTTCCCGACCAATTTTGACAAATTTGATTTAATTTCTATCACAAAAGCGCATTAATGTGGGCAGGAATTGCGATTATAATATTTGATAAAACCGGATAGGATTTTTCTAAAAAAAATCCTATTAAGATGCATAGAAATTTGAGATATTTGATAGATTTTGATTGGATTTCTATGAAAAAAGGTGGTTTTTATTTAATTTCATTAAAGTCCAGTAAACGACTATGCGACTAATTATAAAATTTCTACTTGGAATATGTTTGGTGCAAAATCTTAATTCCGTAATTTTTTCAAATTTGCTCATTATCTGAGTATATATTTCGCCGTTTCGAGAAAATCAACTTGAATTATTCACCACCCTGGCAGTAGCGCTTAGGCTTCATAGCCGGAAGGTAGCGTGTTCGATTCTCGCTGCCTTCACTTTTTTATTTATTTTTTATTCACTAATAAATTTATAAATATAATTTCCTTTATTCATTTTCAAAAATTATGCCTCTTTCACGGAAAAATTTACTTTTTTTAACATCATAATGTTTTTCGCAACAAAAAAACACCACTTTTCGTTTAAAAAAGTTTATTTGGCCAAGAATATAAATAAAATTAATCATGCTCATAGAAAGTAAATTTGTTTACAAAAACGTGATAAAGTTAATAAATGTCTATTTCTCGTAAAAAAGGGCATTCAAAAAAATATTATTTAAATAATTTTTTAAGCTTGCTGAAAGAAATTATATTTATAAACCGGTGGCGAATATTTTTTTACACTGTAAGAATATTTTCAATTTTTAATTTAGATAAAATATAAAAATTACATTTTAATGAAAGAAAATTAAAGTAGATAATAAATAAGTCAAGACACATTTTGTTCTATATATTCGAGATCGATGCGTCAAAATCGCCCTCGGAACAGAATTTTATGTATAAACTCTGCTTTGGTCCCTGGGCAACATAATCTGTATAAATTCTTGTTTGTCGATGTTTTGTGTGTATATAAGATTATAAGTTGTGAAAAATTCATGACGCAATATCGTCGAGATTTTATGTAAAAGGTCTGTGCATTTTTTGTATTCTTGATAGTATATAGATTATTGCTATACCATTATTTGAAAAAGTAATTATAATTTTTTTTATATCGCAACAAAACATTGTCTTCCAAAAATGTTTATCCCAATAAGGATTCTTGCCAAAAAGGGAGATGAATTTTTTTTAATTGTATTAAAATTGCGGCGAACGATATTTAATTGTATTACTTCATGTTATAGTTTATAAGATAATTGTACTAATTTTAAAACGACAATTCAAAGTGCTTTCAAGAATTCGCTTTCATATAATTATAAAAAATATATAGTATTTCGTATGTATGTTATATTATTATATGTATATTATTGAGCCAAATATATAAGCCAAAGAAACAATTATCACGTTTTCAAAATATATTCTTAACCAGCGACATATTTGAGATACAGATATTAATTTTCATAAAACTTTTGAATTTCCCGCCAAGTTACCGACTGGCGATATGTTACCGACTGGTGGTTTGTTACCGACTGTCAGTAATTTATCGACTGCTAGTAACCCTTTATCGACTGATATTTCGCAAAAGAGTCATCTTGGTCGGCAAGCTTCACAACAATTGTGTTAAATAAACCAAATTAATTTACTTACCGCAATGCGCATGCGTCGGAATGGCAGTTTTATTGGCTGTAAATAGCGCGCTTTTTTGAAATGATTAAATGTACAAATCAATTATTTATATTTTTAATTTTTGAAGAAATTTAAAAATATTTTACGAATTTTCGGAAATATTTTCAGGTTTTTAAAATATTTTCAATCTTTTCAAAACTTCTAAAATTCCTAAATATATTTTTAACTGACTCGGATTTTTCCTAAAATTTTGAAAAATCCTGTAAAATAAAAAACATTTCTTTAAAGTTTTATAGATTCTTTTTCGAAATTCTAGTGAATCATTTGAAATTTTTTCAAATATTTTTAAATTTTCTCTAAAAATTCAGTTTTCAAGAGCATCATCTAAAATTTTTTCAGAAATCTTAAAAAAAAAATTTATTGTATTCAAACCTTTCAAAATCACTAAAAAGCTTTAAAACTTTATTTAAAAATCTTAAAAAGTCTACAGTTTCTTTTCAACTTATTAAAATCGTTTTGAATTTTTTTCAAAACTTCTAAATATCTATTAAAATGATTCGAAATCTTCCCAAAATTAAAAAAAAAAATCTGAAACCTGAAGCTTTTTAAGATTTTTAAAAGGCTTCAAGAGAATACAATTTTTTTCAGTTTTCTGAGAAGATTTTTAATGATTTTATTTTAAATTATTAATTTTAGAAATTTTGAAATGGTTCGTAAATAACTTAAAGTTTGAGAATATTTTTAAAAAATGTTGATTTTGGAAAATGAGACTTCAAAAAAAAACCTTTTAAGAATCTTTAAAATGGTCCAGGACAATTAACCAAATTTCTTAAGATTCCTAAGAAAATTCAAAATGATTTTTAGTTGGAAGAATAAATGAAGAGGAAATTTAAAAATATTTAAAAACTTTTAAAATATTTTCCAAAAATGTCAAAAAATAAACTGGAAGATTTTAAGGCAATTTTTTATTTTTGCACGATTACAAAATTTTAGAAAAAATTTAAAGGATTTTAAGTTTTTCAATCATTAGAAAATAATTTAAAACTTGAAAAGATATCAAAAAATGTAAAGCAAAGTGCAGATTTTTGAAGATTTCGAATTAAAATTTAGAAGCTTTTTAAGAAATTTGAAAGGTTTCAAGAGAATACAAATTTTTTCTTAAGTTTCTTGGAAAATTTTACATGCTTTTTATTTTTTTTAATTATTTTTTTCAAGAAAATTTTAAAAAAGATTTGGAAAAAATTCGATTCAGTTTAAAAGATATACTATTTAGTTGAATCCTCGACCAAAAAGATTATTTTTCAACCAGTTGTATTTTTAACAAAAAAAGACGAATTTTCAACAAAATAGTGGAATTCTTAAGCAAATCAGATTAATTTTCAGACCAAAAAGATGAATTTTTTATAAAATACTTCAATTTTTAACTAAAAAAAAAAACAAAAATTTCACCCAAATTATAATTCGAGTGGATTAATGAGTTTGAAAACAAAATAAAAATTTCGAGTAAATATTTCTTTTTAAGTTTTATTTATTCATTTGTTTTTAAGATTATAGAAATATCATGTTCCTAAGATTCTTGAGAAAAATAAAAAAGATTTTTTAAGATTTCATATATGTCGAAAGAGTATAATTTTTTTATTTGATAGGATTTTGCAAAATTTTAGGATAAACTCGAGTTAGTTTAAAATATATTTAGGACTTTTAGAAGTTTCGAAAATAAATATCTTTTAAACTAACTCGAATTATTCCCAATATTTTGCGAAATCTTTCAAGATTAAAAAATATTGCCCTTAAATCTTTCAGATTTTTTTGACATTTGTAGAAATCTTTTGAAATGTTTTGAGATTTTTTTTTAATTTCTTTAAAAATTAAATTTTATAAATAAAAAAACATGAAAAATTTTCCCAGGAATCTCAAGAAAAGTTTTTTTTTCTGAAAGCCTTTCGAACTTCTTAAAAAGCTTTGAAATATTTTCGAAATCCTACAAAATTTACATTTTGTTTCAAATTTTTGCCAGACTTTTCAAATTATTTTTTAATCATTTCCAAAACTTTTAAACCTTCTAAATATTTTTTGAAATTATTCGAATTTTTCCAAAAATTAAAAAAATTGCCCCCAAATCTTAATTCTGGAAATCTTTTTAAATATTCTCTTAAAATTAATTTTTAAAATAAAAAATTAGTTTAAATTATCCCATGAATTTTAGGAAATATTTTTTTTTGTCGTGAAACTTTTCAAAATTCTTAAGAAGCTTCAAAGTTTTTATTTAAAAATATTCAAAAATGTACTTTTTTTAACTTTATCAATTTTTTTCTAAATTTCAAATTAATTTTGAATCTTTTCAAAACTTCTAAATATCTCTTACACTTACACGAATTTTTTTTTTTAAATTTGTAATCTTGCTAACTGAAAAATTTGGCTTCAAAATCGCCCATATTCTTTTTCTAAATTTTAATAAATAATTTAAAATGTTTTGAAATCTTTGTTAATTTTCTCTTCAAATTTATTTTTCAAATTTTTTTATAAACTGTTTGAAATTTTTGCAGGTTTTAAATTAATTTAGAATCTTCTTAAAACTTATAAATGTCTCTTAAACTTATTGGAAATTTTTCAATAAAAATTTGTAATCTTGCGAATTGACAAATTTTGCTTTAAAATCGTCCATATTCTTTTTCAAAATTTTTATTTCCAAATATTCAAAAATGTACGTTTTTTCTAACTTTCTTGTAATGTTTTAAAGTTTTAAATTAATTTTGAAGGTTTTTCAAACCTCCAAATGTCTCTTAAACCTTAATTTTTCATTATTTTTGAATTTTTTTTTTAAATTTCTAAATATCTGTCAAAATGATTCAAATTTTTCTTAAGATTTGGAAAAATTCTGCAAAATTAAAACAATTTCTTTTAAATCTTCTGTTTGATATATTGAATAATCTACATTTTGCTTCATATAAAATTATTTTTGTAACTTTACAAAACTTGTTATTAAACTTATTATTAAATTTATTTTAAAAAACTTATTCGAATTTTTTCTAAAATGTTGTAATCTTTGCAATATTGAAAAATTTTACTTTGAAATCTTCTACATTCTTTTCAAATTTTTAATTATTTGTGACATTTTTCAGAAACTTCTAAATATATTTTGAAATTATTTGAATGTTTCCTAAAATTTCAAATGTTCTCTTAAAATGATTTTTCTGACAAAAAAATTATTTTAAATTTTCCCAAAAATCTTAAGAAAATTTTTGTATTCTGTTGAATCCTTTCAAAATTCTTAAAAGGCTTCTGAATTTTCTGCTCGAAATCTTCTAAATTCTACGTTTTGTTTTAAATTTGTTGAATTCTTTTTAAGTTTAAAATTATTTTTGTATCTTTTCAAAACTTCCAAATATCTCTCAAACTTATTCGAATTTTTATTAAAATCTTGTTAAATATTTTCTTAAAATTTATTTTTAAACTTAAAAAAATCAATTAAATTTTTCTCTGAAGTCTTAAGGAACAAATTTTATCTTAAAATCTTTTAAAATCCTCAAGAAGCTTTTAAATTTTATTTTAAAATCTTTATATTACTTTAATTAACTATTTTGTTGAATTTTTTTTTTCAATTAATTTTTTCAACTGAAAATTTAAGTATTATATTTTCTCAGTTGAAAATAAATTTTTTTAAATATCAAATACTGTATTTTTTGTTCAGAATTCCTGTTTTTTGGAATGAAAATCTAATTACTTGGTTCAAAGTTAAAGTTCTTGTTGAAAATTAATTTTTTTGGTTGCAGATTCACAATTTTAATTGAAAATTTATGTCTTTGGTTGAAAAATGAATTATATATAAGTTTTTTTTCTCTGAAAATTTAACTATTTAAAAAAAAATTTGTGTTGAAAACTAATTTTCTCAAATTGAAAATATAACTATTTTAACTAAATATTCCATGATTTTAGTAAAAAATTGATCTTTTTGGTTGAACATAAATTTTTTGAACTAAAAATTTAAACATTCAATTTTTGGTTAAAATATTATCTGTTTTATTTGAAAATTTGTCTTTTTTTATAGAAATTAATCTTTAATTATTAATTAATTTTTGCTGACTAAAAATTTTATTATTCAATTTTTAGTTGAAGAATTATCTTTTTTGGTTACTAATGATCTTTCTTAGTCAAAAAATCGTCTTTTTTGGTAGCAAATTAATCTTTTTGGTTTTAAAATCCAATTGAAAATTCAACTATTCCAATTGAAGATTTAATTGGAAATTTAAATATTTCATTTTTGGTTAAAAACTGATCTTTTTTATTTCAACATTCTACAATTTGGTTGAAAATTGATATTTTTAGTTGAAAATTCAACTATTTGTTTAAGAATTCATTATTAATTAATTGTACCTAAATATGCACTGAATTTTTAGTATAAGAAGATAAAATAAAAATGTGTTTCAATTATTATTCAAATTCATGGACTTTAAGAGACAAATTTAAGAAATAATTAATTATTATGTTTTCAGTACTATTTAATTATTTATAATTTTTAAAAAAATTTGTCAATTTCCTCTCAAAATTTATTTTTAAAGATAAAAAATCTTTTGCATGTTTTTTTCAAACTTTTTCAAAATATTTTCAGTTTTTAAATTAAATTTTGAATCTTTTTAAAACTTCTAAATGTCTCTTAAACTCGAATTTTTTATAAAACTTTGTGATGTCGCTGATTGAAAAATTTTGCTTTAAAATCGTCCACATTCATTTTCGAATTTTTAGGAAATAAGTTAAAAGATTTTTAAATCATATTCAATTTTATCTTAAAATTCATTTTGTAAAATCAAAAATAAAATTGAAACTCCTTCAGGAATTTGAAGAAAATTTTATTTATTCTCTTTGAACCTCTCAAAATTCTTAAACAGCTTCTACATTTTTATCCGAAATGTTAAAAAAAGTTTTTTAATTTTTCAAGATTTTTAAAATTTTTGAAAGGTTTAAAGTTTATAACAACATAAAAAAAATGTTCTCGAGATTGTTGGGAAAATTTTAAATTATTTTTTTTTGTTAGAAAATTTTTTTTAAATAAATAATAAAAAATTTGTAAAGTTTTACGATTCTATTTTTGGTAAAAAATGTACCTTTTTAGTTGAAAATTCATTTCTTTCGTTGAAAATTGAACAATGTATTTTTTTGAAAATTCATTTTTTGATCTGAAAACTCAACTTTTCCATTTTGTAATGAAAAAATTTTGTTAGTTGAAAATTCATTTCTATAATTTAAAATTTAACCATTTTGTTGAAAATTATTTTTTTTTATCGAAAATTATTTATATTTTTCAATTGAAAATTAATTTATTTCGTTAAAAATTGAACTACTTTATTGAAACTCTTTTTTCGGTACAAAATCTTTTTTTTTTTACTGAAAATTAAATTATTCCATTTTTGGTTCAAAATTTATCTTTTTAAGTTGAAAATTCTATTTCGTTTAGTTGAAAATTAATTTGTTTCAACTGAAAATTTAACCATTCCATTTTTGTTCAAAAATCATCTTTTTTAGTTAAAAATTAGATTTTTTCTAGTTGACAAAATCTTTTTTTTAACTAAAAATTTAACTATTTCATTTCTGCTCAAAAATGTATCTTTTTAGTTGAAAATTAATTTCTATAGTTGAAAATTTTACAAATTTGTTGAAAATTATATTTTTTCATTGATGTCTTTTTAACTGAATAATACTTATTTAACTCCTATTTTTTTGAAAATTTTAGTTTCTTAATTGAAGATTCTTATCTTTCGTTAAAAATTGAACTACTTTATTGAAACTCTTTTTTTCGATTCAAAATTTTTTTTTACTGGAGATTAAACTATTCCATTTTTGGTTCAAAATTCATCCTTTTTAGTTGAAAATTCGATTTTGTTTAGTTGAAACTTACTTTGTTTTAACTGAAAATTTAACGATTTCATTTTTGGTCAAAAATGTATCTTTTTAGTTGAAAATTCATTTCTTTCGTTAAAAATTGAACAATGTATTTTTGTTTTGTTTGAAAAAAGAATCATTTCTATAGTTAAAAATTTAACAATTTTGTTGAAAATTATTTTTTTATTGAAAATTATTTTTTCTAATGAATAATATGTATTTTACTTCCATTTTTTGAAAATGTATCTTTTTCAATTGAAATTTTATTTCTTTCGTTAGAAATTGAACTATTTTATTGAAACTCTTTTTTTCGGTTCAAAAAATATATCTTTTTATTTGAAAATTCGATTTTGTTGAGTAGAAAGTCAATTTATTTTAACAGAAAATGTAACCATTCCATTTTGGTTCAAAAATGTATCTTTTTAGTTGAAAATTAATTTCTTTCGTTGAAAATTGAACTACGTATTTTTTTGAAAAATCACTTTTTTATCTGAAATTTGAACTTTTCCATTTTTGGTTGAAAATCTATTTTTTTTTTTTAGTTGAAAATTCACTTCTATAGTTGAAAATTCGTTTTTTTATTACTTGAAAATGTTCCCTTTTTAGTTGAAAATTGAACTATGTATTTTTTTTAAATTCACTTTTTTATCAGAAAATTAAACTTTTTATATCTTAGGTTAAAGGATCTTTTTACATTCTCATTCTAATGAGAAGGTATTGGTTTTATGTAAAATTTGACATAGTCGGTTTTCATCAAATCTCCACGTTTTGAGACCCCCTGAGCTAGAAAAAACGATTTTTACGAAGGTGTCTGTCTGTCTGTAGTCTGTAGTCTGTCTGTCTGTCTGTAGCCACGATAACTTTCGAAAAAATGATCAGATTTGATTGAGCTTTGGCACACTTTTTTATGGCCGAAAAATAGAGAACGAGTTCGTTAACCAGCTATTTTGGATGAAAATCCAAAAAGTGAGCACATTTTGAAAATTTTTGAGACCACTTTTTTGGAAGATTTGAAAATTCTATGTACGGTTATTAGTAGTACGCAAAATGACGAACAAAATATTCTTATGACTTTTCGTGATAAAAAAAAAATTACTGGAGTTATAGCATTTTCAAAATTCCAAAAAACAAACGAAAATGAACATTTTAAGCCGAAAAACGCACGATATGAAAAAAAGTCAAGAGGAGAAAAACGTTGATTCCTGAACACCCTATAATATTTTCATAACAACTTTTTGAATTTTTTGAAAAATAAAAAATTCAAATTTTGATCGCACAAAAAATTAATGAAAAATAAAAAAAGCCATTTTGCTGTAAAACTATGCAAGATACCAGAAAAGATCATCTCACCAAAATTGTGCACCTAAAAAAGATCTACAAATTTCTTATCATTCACTTTTTGATATGACGCATAGTTTTTGTTTTATTCGTAAAAAACAGCACAGTAAAAAAGCGCGAGATCCAACAGTCGCGCGCCCTGGGCGCGCTGAAACTTGCGAGCGAAGCGAGCCGCGCGCGAAGCGCGCCATGAGAATGTTTTTGATTGAATGAGAGATTTTTTTTTTTTTTTTTTTGAAAATGTATCTTTTTCAATTGAAAATTTATTTATTTCGTTAAAAATTGAATTATTTTATTGAAACTATTTTTTTTAAATCACTTTTTTTTCTGAAAATTCAACTTTTCCATTTTTGGTTGAAAATTTTATTTTATTTCTTAGGTTAAAGAATCATTTCTATAGTTGAAAATTGAAAAATTTGGTTGAAAAATATTTTTTTATTGAAAATTATTTTTTTAACTGAATAATATGTATTTAACTTCCATTTTTTGAAAATGTATCTTTTTCAATTGAAAATTAATTCATTGCTTTCGTTATTATTGAAACTCTTTTTTCGGTTCAAAAGTTATCTTTTTAGTTGAAAATTCGATTTTGTTGAGTAGAAAATCAATTTATTTTAACTGAAAATTTAACCATTCCATTTTTCTTCAAAAATGTATCTTTTTAGTCGAAAACTATTTTCTTTCGTTGAAAATTTAACTATGTATTTTTGTTTTTGAAAAATCACTTTTTTATCTGAAAATTCAACTTTTCTATTTTTGGTTGGCAACCTATTTTTTTTAGATAAAAAATTCATTTCTATAGTTGAACATTTCACAATTTTGTTGAACATTCGTTTTTTTGTTACATGAAAATGTTCCCTTTTTAGTTGAAAATTGAACTATGTATTTTTTTTTTTTTTTTGAAAATCACTCTTTTATCTGAAAATTCAACTGTTCAATTTTTGGTTGAAAATTTATTTTTCTTTCTTAGGTTAAAGAATCATTTCTATAGTTGAAAATTTAACAATTTTGTTGGAAATTATTTTTTTATTGAAAATTATTTTTTAACTGAATAATATGTATTTAAATTTCCATTTTTTGAAAATGTATCTTTTTCAATTGAAAATTAATTCATTGCTTTCGTTAAAAATTGAATTATTTTTTTGAAACTCTTTTTTTCGGTACAAAAGTTATCTTTTTAGTTGAAAATTCGATTTTGTTGATAAGAAAATCAATTTATTTTAGCTGAAAATTTAACCATTCCATTTTTGTTCAAAAATGTGTCTTTTTAGTTAAAAATTAATTTCTTTCGTTGAAAATTGAACTATGTATTTTTTTGAAAAATCTCTTTTTTTTATCTGAAAATTAAACTTTTTCATTTTTGGTTGAAAATTAGTTTTATTTCTTAGGTTAAAGAATCATTTCTATAGTTGAAAATTTAACAATTATGTTCAAAATTATTATTTTATTGAAAATTATTTTTTAAATGAATAATATATATTTAACTTCCATTTTTTGAAAATGTGTCTTTTTCAATTGAAAATTCATTTCTTTCGTTAAAAATTCAACTAGTTTAGTGAAACTATTTTTTTCGGATCAAATGTTATCTTTTTAGTTGAAAAATCGATTTTGTTGAGTAGAAAATCAATTTATTTTAACTGAAAACTTAACCATTTCATTTTTGTTCAAAAATGTATCTTTCTGTTTGAAAATTAATTTCTTTCGTTGAAAATTGATCTATGTATTTTTTTTTTTGAAAAATCACTTTTTTATCTGAAAATTCAACTTTTCTATTTTTTGTTGAAAATCTATTTTTTTTTAGTTGAAAATTGAAAAATTTGGTTGAAAAATATTTTTTGATTGAAAATTATTTTTTTAAACTGAATAATATGTATTTAACTTCCATTTTTTTTAAATGTATCTTTTTCAATTGAAAATTAATTTCTTTCATTAAAAATTGAATTATTTTATTGAAACTCTTTTTTTCGGTTCAAAAGTTATCTTTTTAGTTGAAAAATCGATTTTGTTGATAAGAAAATCAATTTATTTTAACTGAAAATTTAACCATTCCATTTTTGTTCAAAAATGTATCTTTTTAGTTGAAAATTAATTTCTTTCGTTGAAAATTGAACTATGTATTTTTTTCAAAAATCTCTTTTTTTATCTGAAAATTCAACTTTTTCATTTTTGGTTGAAAATCTATTTTTTTTTTTAGTTGAAAATTCACTTCTATAGTTGAAAATTTAACAATTTTGTTGAAAATTATTATTTTATTGAAAATTATTTTTTAAATGAATAATATATATTTAACTTCCATTTTTTTTTGAAAATGTGTCTTTTTCAATTGAAAATTCATTTCTTTCGTTAAAAATTCAACTATTTTAGTAAAACTATTTTTTTCGGATCAAATGTTATCTTTTTAGTTGAAAAACCGATTTTGTTGAGTAGAAAATCAATTTATTTTAACTGAAAACTTAACCATTTCATTTTTGTTCCGAAATGTATCTTTTTGGTTGAGAATTGATTTCTTTCGTTGAAAATTGAACTATGTATTTATTTATTTTTTTTTTAAATCACTTTTTTATCTGTAAATTCAATTTTTTCTATTTTTGGTTGA
>CAKNYM010050160.1:63930-86642 GCA_932195095.1 Andricus curvator | reverse complement strand
ACACAGTAACAGAAGTATTGGTGGGACTGACGTTACAGATAGACTATCCACCGTACGACGAATAATCACTTAACTTGGACATGATTTCGGCTCGCAAAACAAATTTCGCGCATAAAGGTGATAGTTGGGTGTACAATCTAAACATGAATAATACAAACAATAAAGTAGCCTCGGAATGGACTGAAACTTGGATCGACAAAATGCATACACACGGTAAACGTAAAGGTCGAATTTCAGGCGATGAATGGAGACTGGGTGTCTGGAATGCTAGAGGAGTGAATGACCTTAAAATAAGAGAACTACGAGAAACTATGCATGCAAGGAAACTAGATATTTTATGTGTACCTGAGACGAAGAAAAAGGGTTGCGAATGTAGAAACATAGAAAATGGGGTGTTGAAAGGCGGTTTTGAAATATGGTCAGGAGTAGGTAGTGAATCAAATCGTAGTCAAGGGGTCGGTTTAATTATGAATGAAAAAGCAAGACAGCATCTCAAAGATCATGATTTTGTATCTCCCAGATTGTTGTGGGCTAGAATGAAGGTAGGAATCAGAAGGTTATTTATCATAGCGTGCTACGCCCCAGTTGACAGTGAGCCGCGAGAAGTCAAAGACGCTTTCTGGGACACTCTAAATGACACAATAAGTACTTGCGATCAAGGTGAAAGAATAATTCTGCTAGGAGATATGAACGGATGGGTCGGCGTTCAACGTCAGGATACAGA
Organism: Andricus curvator; assembly: GCA_932195095.1. Classification (NCBI taxonomy): domain Eukaryota; kingdom Metazoa; phylum Arthropoda; class Insecta; order Hymenoptera; family Cynipidae; genus Andricus; species Andricus curvator. The sequence continues at coordinate 85,918 of CAKNYM010050160.1, read as the reverse complement.
TACAGAAAGGGTACTAGGTAAATTTGGGGATCCAAGAAAAAATTATAACGGGGAAAAATTAGTTAGCTTATGCTTAGAAAAGGGCCTATTTATTACCAATACTTGGTTTCGACATAAAATGATCCACACGTACACTTGGTGTAAAGGAAATAACCGCAGTATAATTGACTTCGTTATTGCAGATGAAAGACTAAGAGAACTAGTTATAGATACAAGAGTCATGAGGGGATCCGAATGCAATACTGATCATTATCTTTTAATCTCTAAAATAAACTTAGGCCGGGGATGGAAAAGAAAGAGAACAGAAAAAACGAAACAAACTCGAATAAAGATTGAAAATTTACAGAAACCGGAAGTGCGAATAGAGTTTCAAAATAAGTTAAGCGAACGCATTGGTAGGGCAACTTGGGAAGAGCTTACGAGCAATAAAGATATAGAGGGCGCGTGGGCTTTATTACGGGATACCATTGTTAAAACTGCAATTGAAGTGTGTGGTACGGCAGTGGTAGGAAGAAAGTCTGGTGATGCATGGTGGAATGATGAAATTCAAGCAGCCCAGCGAGAAAAGAAAAAAGCGCACACGAGAACATTAAACATGACAGGTCTTAGCGATGAGGAGAGAAATAGACTCAAAAATGATTACAAAGACAAAAAGAGGAAAATGAAACGACTAGTCAAGGAGAGTAAAGAAAAAATCAGAACAGAAGAAGAGAACAAAATACAAAACGGCTTTGGAGGAATAATGAAACTACTATATAAACAAATGAAGGAAAGTAAAAGTACAGAGATTGCGAGCATGAGAAACAGCAAAGGTGAAATGCTATATGATATAGACGGGATAGTAGACGCTTTAAAAGACTCTTTTAAAGAACTATTAGGAGGTGAAGATATAGGACAACAAAACTGCGACATAGAACATAATGCATTAGAAAACCCAATTGAAAAAGTCTGTGTCACTGAGGTCCGAGACATAATTAAGAACTTGAAAAATGGTAAGGCTGCTGGCATAGACAGTATTAGTGCTGAAATGCTCAAATACGGTGGCGAGTACATACCTCACAGGTTGTGCGAATTGATAAATTTATGTATCGAGACGGGGAAAGTCCCAGACGATTGGAAGAAAGCGATTATCGTACCAATATACAAAAGAAAGGGAGATAAAAACAACTGCAGTAATTACAGAGGTATCAGCCTACTAAGTACCGTAAGTAAAATATACTCAAAAATACTTATTCGTAGGGTAATGGAAATCACAGAAGAAAAAATATGGGAAGTCCAAAGTGGATTTATGCCAGGAAGATCATGTACAGATCAGATATTTAGCCTAAGACAGATCACAGAAAAAAGCTTGAGAGTAGGAAAGAAAGTTTTCTGTGCATTTATTGACCTAGAAAAAGCATTTGACACGGTAAATAGAAGTAAACTTTGGGAAGTTCTTAAAGAATACGGAGTAAATGGAGGGCTCCTGCAAGCAATAAAAACAATATATACAGGTAGTAAAGCGAGGGTAAGGGTAAACGGGAAACTGAGTGACTGGTTCGATATTACACAAGGCGTGAAACAAGGATGCGTTATGTCCTCGTGGCTATTTATCATATTCATGGATAAGTGTCTAAGAACTGCACTCTTCGACGAAGAAGGTGTAGATCTCCAAACAGTTAAGGTACGTGGGTTAGCTTTCGCAGATGACAAGATTGTTATGGCAGAATCAGTCGAGGACTTGCAAAGAATGTTGAATAAACTTCATACAAGCATGAAGGACATGGGACTCAAAATTAACGTAAATAAAACAAAAATCATGGTGTTTGAGGGAAAGAGTGAGAAAACAATGTGCAACATTGTCCTAAATGATGAGAGATTAGAACAAGTTGACAAGTACGTATATCTAGGTAGTCTATTCACTAGCGACGGAAAAATAGATGGGGAGTTAGATAGGCGCATAAATAAGGGTAAACAGGTTATCGGTAGAGCAGGGTCCATCCTAACAAATAAAAACATATCAAAAAAAGCTAAAATGGCCATACACAATTCTATATTCGTACCGACTGTACTATACGGTAGCGAGACATGGACCTGTCAAGAAAAGGACAGGAGTAAAATTAACGCGATCGGCATGAAACCTCTGCGCATAATATGCGGGAAAACACTAATGGACAAAGTCCGAAACGAGACAATCCTCAAAGAATGTGGTGCAAAAGAGACAATAGTTGACACATGGGAAAGAAATCAGTTAAGATGGTTCGGACATCTTGAAAGAATGAAAGATGAGCGACTGACCAAACAAGTGTACAAAGGTAAAGTAAATGGCAGAATGCCCAGAGGTAGACCGCCGAAAGAATGGTTAGAATCTGTAAATGAGGCATTAATCCGTAGAGACATAAGAAGCCATAGGAACACAAGAGCTTGCATGAAAAAATGCATGGACGTGAAGGAAGCTAGAGTAGTATGCCAGGACAGAAAAGTGTGGCGACAAATAGTTTGTAAACAGAGTGACAGTAGAATGAATGACGCCTGAAACAAAGACCTTGGATACTAATGGGCCCAAGTGGGGAACCATACATAACAATTTTGTGAGGCTCTTCACTTGGGGTGATCGCTAGAGAGATTGATCAGCAGCCTGGGTCGGAGCAGTGTTGCGGAGTAAACGTGTCATTTAAATAAATAACACGAGAATTCCAGATCAATCTAAAATATATATACCTAACACTTATATGCCTGTCCACCTCATACCTATATTCCTACCCACCTTATACCTATATACCCACATGCACACTACTATTCTCCAACCGAGCAAGTCACGCCTACCCCGAAAGGGAAATGGCTTAATGGTATAATAATAATAATAATAATAATAATAATAATCAACAGTTGAAAATTGAAGAAAGTTCCAAATTGGATTTTAAACAGTTGAAAAATGATTGTTGAATTTTCTACAGTGAAAAATTCAGGAGTTGAAAGTTAAAAAAAATTGAGAAATAAATTTTGAACAATTAAACATTCTTTTTTTTTTTAATTCAAGAATCTTAATTTTCCACTTTTGAAATTTCAGCTATCAATTTTCTTGATTTCCAACTGTTGGAAATTCATTTTTCTCCAATTTTCTGTTTTACACTGTTGAAAATTCTACTATCAGTTTTCTTCTGTTTTTAAAAGTTGAAAATTCAATGATCATTTTTTAAAAGATGAAAATTGAACAAAATTAAAATTCGAATTTTCCGCTATTGAAAATTCTACTATGAATTTTCTTAAATTTTCAACAGTTAAGAATTCAATTTTTTCAAATTTTCTTCAGTTATCAACAGTTGAATTTTTAGTTGAAAATTAAAAGAAATTAAAAATTGAATTTTCAGCAGTTGAAAATTGACAGTTGAATTTTCTACAGTAGAAAATATTCAGCTGCTAAAAATGAAAGGAAATTGATAATTAACTTTCCAACAATCAAAAATTCTTTTTCTTTTTATTTGCAGATCTTCAGTTTTCAATATAAAACTAAGAAAATTATTTTGTCAAATTTTAAGAATAAGATTTTAGAACTACCACTCGAAAATTGAATTTCTTTTTGTTTCAAAATGTTTCAAAATCTTTAAGCATTTGAAAAAAAAACTTGAAAAAATTTTCAATTCAAAAGCTTCAAGTTGTGCAATTTAAAAAATTGGAATTGTTGCAATCCTTTTCTGTATTCTTTTTAATTTTAAATGTAAAAAAAACTATAGGATTTTGAGTTAGATTAAAAAAAAAGAATCATTAAAAAATGAAAAATATATGATTAGAAGATTTCCTGAAATTTGTACCTCAGTAATTGAATAATTTCATTAATTTTGAATCTTTACAATTTTGTAGTTCTAAATTTTCATGTTCAACGCGGAGTTTTCCATTTTTCCTATTCATAGGTTTTAATTTTGCAATTAAAATTGAAATTATGAATGAATGAATTCTTTGGAATTTTTTAATTCCCTTAAATTCTTCTAAATTTACTCAGTTTTACCTATGTAATTCAATGGATTTTTTTGAATATTTTTTTTTTATTTGATTGTTCCTGAAGATCAATTAATAAAATGGTCAAAGGATTTGAAATGTTTTAAGGTATTTTTTTTTCAAATTCCTTGGCATTTTCAAGAGCTTTAGAAATTTTCCAGGGATTTCAAAAGATTTTAAATATTTTAGATTGTTTAGAAAAATTACAAGTAATTGTTGATTGATTTCAGTCATTTAATGGGGCTCCCAGGGATTTCAAATATTTGAGGGTATTGTTGTAAATGATTCCCTGGCGTGATCAAAGTCTTCAAAAGGGTTCAAGGGATTTCAAAAGATATCAAAGAATTTGAAAATGTTATGAAATTTTACAATATTACCAGAAGTTTGTTTATTTATTTCAATAGTTTGAAAGGATTTCCAAGGGATTTAGTAATTTTAATGGATTTCAAAGAATTTATTCACAAGAAGTGAGGGATTCGTAGGGTTTCAAATATTTGAAGAGATTTTCAAATGTTTTTTGCAATTTATTTGGAATTCGCCTTGCATTCTTATTAATTTATCCTGAATTCTTTTAAATTCTTCTAAAGTGACTCACTTTTACTTAATTCAATGGATTTTTAAAAAGTTTTTGTTTAATTCATCTTTTGAAGTCTTTTTAACTCGCCTTAAATTCTTAGGCATTTCATGAAATTCTTTTGAATGCCCATTTAATTTTTCTAAATTAAATTCAAACTTACTAAATTCAATGCATTTTTAAATATTTTTTAAATGTTTTCAATTTACTTGGATGATTTTTAAATTCAGCTTGATTTTTATGAAGTTCATAGTATTTTTCTCATTTCCCTCAAATTTCTCTAAATGTTACTGAAATATAAATGGATTTTTTCGTTTTTTTTTAATTTCCAATTTATTTGAATTCTTTTGAATTCTTTTGTAGTAATTAGTCACTTTTGGTTATAGATTATTAGAGTTTCAAAGATTTGAAATTATTTTTTTGAATTTACCTTAAATTCTTAATAATTTACCCGGAATTCTTCTAAATTTACTCAATTCTACTTAATTCAGTGGATTTTAAAAAATTTTGTAAAGTTTTTATTTAATTGATCCTTAGAACTCACCTTGAAATCTTAGGCATTTCATCAAATTCTTTTGAATTCCCTTGCATTTTTGAAACTCATTACGAAGTTACTGAATTCAATGAAGTTTTTTTTCATATTTTTAAATTGTTTTCAATTCATGTGATTTTTTTAATTGTCCTTCAATTTTTATGAATTTTATCGAATTTCTCTCGTGTAAAATTATGTAAATAGAACAGTTTTCTGAGGTTTTCTTCAAGTTTCAGCAGTTGAATATTCAATTTTTAATTTTGTTCAATTTTCAACGATAGAATTTTCAAGTGCTAAGAATTCAAATTTCTTAAATTTAAACAGTTGAAAAATGATTTTTTTTTAAGTTTCAACTTTTGAAACTTCATTTTTTTACTTTGAAATTTCAGTTTTAAACAATCGAATTTTCAACTGTAAAAAATTAAAAAAAAGATTGTCAGCTGTTAAAAATTCAATTTGATTCGAAGTTCAGCAATAGATTTTTCAAAAGATGAAAATTCAATTATCAATTTTCAAGAATTTAATTTTTATCTGTTGAAAATTCAACTAGCAATTTTCTTCAATTTTAAACAATTGAAAGTTCAATGTTCAATTTTGTTCAGTTTTAAACAATTTAATTTTCAACTGTTACAAATTCAGTTTCAACCATTTAATTTTTATCTGTTGAATATTCAATTATTAATTTTCTTTAATTTTGAACAATTGAAAATTCCATTTTCTTCAAGTTTCTCAACTGCTGAAATTTAAATTTTCAACTGTTGAAAATTCAAATTTTTTAAATTTAAACAGTTGAAAAATCGAATTTTTTTTTAGGTTTCAACTGTTGAAACTTCATGTTTTACTTTAAAATTTCAGTTTTAAACAATCGAATTTTCAACTGTTAGAAATTTAAAAAAAAGTGAATTTTCAGCTGTTAAAAATTCAATTTGATTCAATGTTCAACGATCGACTTTTCAAATGTTGAAAATTCAATTATTAATTTACAACAATTGATTTTTCATATGCTGAAAATTCAATTTTCAACTGTTAAAAATTCAATTTCAATTTTCCTAAATTGACAAAAGTTGAAAATTCAATGTTTAATTTTGTTCAATTTTAAACAATTTAATTTTCAACTGTTGAAAATTGAATTTTCAAATGTTAGAAATGGGGAAAAAATTGATTTTCAGCCGTTAAAAATTCAATTTGATTCAGTGTTTAACAATAGATTTTTCAAATGTTGAAAGTTCAATTATTAATTTTCAAAAATTGAATTTTCATCCTTTGATAATTCAGTTACTAATTTTCTTTAATTTTGAACTGTTGAAAATTCAATTTTCTTTAAGTTTCAACAGTTGAAAAATCAATTTCAAGTTTCAGCAGTTGAAAATTAAATTTGTTATTTTGTTCAGTTTTCAACAATAGAATTTTCAACTGTTGAAAATTCAATTGTCTGAAATAAATTATGAATAAATAATCAATTGTTTTGAATTTAACTTGAATTGTTTTGAAGTCTTATGAGTTCATCCTGAATTTGTGGTTGCCCTTTAGCACTTGGAGAATGAGGAAGCCGGAAGGAACGCAATCCAAAATTTGAACGGGCAGATGGTGCACGGACAGCCCATAAAATGTGAGGCGGCAAAGAGCCGCAAGGGCCCCAACACCCCGACGACGAAGATCTTTGTTGGCAACCTTACAGACAACACAAAGGCTCCCCAGGTCCGCGAGCTCTTCGCCAAGTTTGGCACCGTCGTCGAGTGCGACATTGTCCGCAACTACGGATTTGTCCATCTTGAGGCGACCGGCGATGTCAACGACGCAATCAAGGAACTCAACGGACAAATCGTCGACGGCCAGCCAATGAAGGTTCAGGTTTCCACGAGCAGGGTGCGACAAAGGCCAGGAATGGGTGATCCTGAGCAGTGCTACAGATGTGGACGCGGTGGACATTGGTCCAAGGAGTGTCCGAAGGGAGGAATGGGAGGAGGACCTGACAGAAACGGATTCAGGGACCGCATGTTTGGACGTGACCCCTACCCACCACCTCCACCCCCACCTTTCCTCCGGGACAGGTTGATGGGTGGCGGCCGTTTTGGAGTGAGTCCATTTTTTTAAACTATTTTCTCTACAACTTTTGTTGTTACGCTTCTTTTTTTTCAGCGAATGACACTAGACAGGGCTCGGAACGGGTTACTTTTTTGATCCGGGGTTACTATAAAGTTACTTATTTTATAAAAAGGTTACTTTTGGCAACATTTTTTGCCCGAAACAACGTAATAAATAAATTCATTAATTGTATTATTTAAAAACTTGTGAAGAATGTAAAAATTCAAATTTTTCAGTAAATTTTGCACTTTAGAGCCGAGAAAATTAGGGAATAACAATAAAATAATAATTAGTTCCTATATAAAATTTGTGAAAAGGGCTATCAATTGAATTATTATGAATCCTGATAAAAATTGAAATTTATCTAAAATTGCTAGTTTTTTTGTTTGAAATTTTTATCTTTTTTGTTGAAATATCCAACTATGTATTATATTTTCCGATGAGAATTTATCTTCTTTGGTTGAAATTCGGTTAAAAGTTGAACAATTTTTGTTAGAACTTTATTCTTTAGTTGAAAATTCGTCTTTCTTGATAGAAAATTAATCTTCTTGATTGAAAATCACCCTTTTGTTTAAAAATACATAATTTTATTTGAAAATTCATCTTTTTGGTTCGAAATGTACTTATTTTGTTGAAAATTCGTCTTTCGGTTAAAGATACCCCTGTTTTCACAGAAACATTCAACTATTTGGTTGACATAAACTTTTTGTCAAAAATCCATATTTACTGGTTGAAAATTTTAACTGATTTGTAAAAATTGGTCTTTTTGGGTTAAAAGCTCAACAGTTTGGTTGAAAAGTAACCTATTTTGTTCAAAAATCGTCTTTTTTTAATGAATTCTACTATTTTTTATATTAAATTAAAATCTTTTTTGGTTATCATATCAATATTACATTTTTCGTTAACAATTCATCTGTTTTAGTCAGAAAAATTCAACCATTTTGTTAAAAGTTTAACTACTTTCTTAAACATACATTTTTTGTTTGAAGATTCATAATTTTAGTGAAAACTTCGTCTTTTTTGATAACAAATTTTCTTTTTGGTTGCTTTTTTGCCACATTATTGTTAGTTTTCGGTTACTTTTTTGGGAGAAGTATGGTTACTATTTTACTATTTTTTAAAGCCTGAGCAGTTCCGTGCCCTGCACTAAACCAAAACCGAAAGTTCTTCTTTTTGCTTGAAAAATCGTCTTTTTAAGTTTAAAAGTTCTTGTGTTGTTAACATTTTTAAAACTTTTCGTTAAAATATCAATTATTACATTTTGGGTTGAGAATCCATCTTTGTAAGTTAAAAAATCGACTATTTTGATGAAAATTAGTTTTTTCTTTTTTTTTTTTTAATTAAAAATGTAGCTTTTAAATTTGTCGTTGAAAATTGATCTTGTTCAGTTGGAAATTCGTCTTTTTTGGTAGAAACTAATCTTCTTGGTTTAAAATTTCCTTTTTTTTTTTATTAAAAATGCAACTGTTTGCTTGAAAATTCTTATTTTCGGGCTTAAAATTCCACTGTTTTACACCAAATTTGTCTTTTCTCTTGATGGTTGATCAATTTAAATGAAAATTTGACTAATTTGTTGAAAATTCATCTTTTCGGTGGGAAATTCATAATTTTTAGTTTAAAATTCATCTCTGGTTGAAAATGTGACTAATTTGTTAAGCATTAATATTTTTTTACTGAAAGTTGAACTTTACCGTTCTTGCTTGATAATTTATGTTTTCCAGTCCAGAAAAATATTTGAATTTTTTTTTGGTAGAAGAACAATCTGCTTGGTTGAAAATTCGTCTTTTTGGTTTTAAAATTCATCTCTTTTGGTAGAGATTTCAACTTTTTAGGTTGAAATATCAACTCCTACATTTTTGGTTGAGAATTCATCTTTGTAGGTTAAAAAATCAACTATTTGGTAAAAATTGAATTATTTTGTTAAAAATTCCACTCTTTGGTTTAAAATTAAACTATGTTGAACATTTCTTTTTTGGTTGAAATATCAACTATCATGTTTCTCGTTGAGAATTTATCTTTTTGTTGAAAAGACATCTTGTGGGGAGGGGGTTAAAAATCAACTATTTTCTGATTTTGTTTGCAAATTCAACTATTTGTTTAAAAGTGTAACTTTTTTGGTTGAAGTTTAATCTTTTTTTGTTTGAAAATTCAAGTATTTGTTTAAAAATGCAAGTATTTTGTTGAAAATTCAAATGTTTTTTTTAATTCGTCTTTTGTATTGAAAATTCATCTTTTTTTAGTAGAAATTTAATCTTTTTTGTTGAAAATGCAATTGTTCGATTCATAATTAATATCCTTTGTTTGAGGATTTAACTATTTTTTGGAAAATTCAGCTTTTTGATTGAATTCAATTGTGTTTTATTTAAAATTAAAATCTTTTTTTTTTTTTTTTGAAATACTTACTATTACATTATTGATTAAAAATTCACCTTTGTTAGTTGAAAATTCAACCGCTTGGTTGAAGGCTGAACCACTTTGTTAACAAACCTTTTTTTTTAAGGTTGAAAATTCATCTCTGGTTGGAAATTTAACTATTTTGTTGAAAAGTAATTTTTTATTGAAAATTGATCTACTTTATTAAAAGTACAACTACTGAGGTAAACATTCTTTTTTTTTTGTTTGTTAAAAATTCATCTCTGGTTAAAAATCAAACTATTTTGTTGGGCTGAAAATTCAACTGTTTTGAAAAAAATTCGTTTTTTGGGTTGAAAAGTGGTATTTTTGTTTGGAAAAATTAAAAACTCATTTTTTTTGCTCGGAAATTCAACTGTCTTGTTGAAAATTAATTTTGTTTATGATCTTGTATTTTTTCGTTCTACTGGTCGACCAATAGAACGAAAAAATACAAGATATACATATTATATACTACCCTGGTCAAGAAACTCAATAACTTTTTTAAATTGAAAATTCAAATATTTGTTTGAAAAGTCATGTATTTTGTTATAAACTTGTCTTTTTGGTTTTAAAATTCATATCTTTGGTAGAAATTTCATTTTTTGTTTGTTGAAAATTGTTTTGTTTTTTTAATACCAATTTCTTCTAATTTATCGGCTAAAAATGTTTTTTGTTTGAAAATTTGACTATTTGGGTGAAAATTCACCTTTTTAGGTAGAAAATTGAAGTATTTGGTTAAAAAATGAACTATTTTGTTGACAATTTAAGTATTTTGTTAAAAAGTCATCGTTTTATATCGAAAATTCAACTGTTTTGTTGAACAATCGTCTACTTGGAGAGAAAATTCGTCTGTTCGGATTGTAAAGTCATACTTTTTTGTCGAAAATTGTTGAACATGCGTCTAATTTGTATAGAAAGTTCGTCTTTTTGGCACGAAAATTCGGTAATGTTTATATTTATTTCTTGATTGACAAATCTTGATTAAAAATTCGTCCTTTTGGTTCGAACATTCGTATTCTTAAGTTGAAAATTCGACTATTTATTTAAACGTTCAACTTTTGTCTTAAAAATTCGTCTTTTTGCCTGAAAGTTAAACTATTTGGTTATAAATACCATTTTTGTTTATTTTTTTTCTGGTTGATAATTCAACTATTTGTTTGAAAATGTATCTTTCTTGTTCGAAAATTAACTTTTTTTATTTTGAAAATCATCTTTTCTGGTTTACAAGTCAAATGTTTTCTCACCCATTCGACTTTTTCGCTTGAAAATTCAATTCTTTTGTTGAAAATAAAACGTCTTTTTGGGCTCAAAAACGAATATATTTTTTAAAGAATTGATTGCCCTATTTTCCCTGTTTTTAGAGCATTCTGGGCTGTGTAGACTCTAATTATTATTTGAGTAATTTTTAATTATTTTAGCGATTACAGTTTAAAATAAAATGTTAACAGGAGCATATTTTTGCTTTAAACAAATAAAAATAAATGAAATAAAAACCGGAATAAATTAAAGATCTAAATATAATTCTCTTTTCAGGATTACGACAGCTACTACGATAGACGAGGATTTGATGACACCAGGGATCTGTACGAAAGGCGGTTTCCAAGTATGACGGGTATGTCTGGCCGTGACATGGGAAGTTCCATGCGCGATTCTTATCTGCCTCCAGTTGCCCCAAGACGAGACCCAATACCTCCTATGCCTCCTCTAGGTATGGGATCCATGCGCGATAGCGGCTTCTCCCGCAGCAACGATTACGGCATGTTCAGCAGGCGATCACCCCCTCCAAGTGGCAACAACGGCCGATTCAGGTGAGTATTTCATTCAGTGGTTACCACCCTCGCCAACTCATCTTTGTCAACAGTTTCACGATTTGAATCCTCGAAACAGTCTTGCCAAGACTATTTTTTATTCAAATTTAATATATTGGGTGGTTTTTGTCACCTGCCGTCGAGACTAATCAATTGCAAAAAGAATAAGTCCAATATTTTTATTTTTGCCGAGTTTATTCGAAAAATAAGTCACGAAGTGGGGGAAAAACAAAGATTGAGATATAACATCAATCTTTGGTGTTTGAAATTCTGCCATCGTGGTTACAGTAATTCAAGGGACAAATTTTAAAAATCTCTATTTTGCTGTCTGTTATCGACAAAAAAAGATCCGAGGTGGAAGCAGGCCAGAATGGCTTTTATTGCTCTTTAATCTCCTTTTTCTGGTTTTTGTATTTTGCCATCGAGGTTACAGCAATTCTAAAATAAAAATTGAAAATTTTATTTTTTTCTGTCTTTTATCGATAAAAGAAATCATGAGGTGAAAGAAAACGAAAGTTATTCATATTGAGCTTTAATCTCCGTATTCTGGATTTGAGATTCTGCCATCGAGGTTACAGTAATTCTGAAAGAATTTATTAAAAATATCTTTTTTGGGGAGTTTTAGAAGCAAAACAAATCGCGAGGTGATGACATTTTTTTATTGGTTCTTCTCGATGATAGGGGTGTGATCAAAACTGGCAAGACTGATTCTCAAATCATGAAACAATTCAAAAAAAGAATCACTTCTAATATTATAAGATCTTTAAGAACCTTTTTAATGATAATTATCTTAAATTTAATGTAAAATGTTGGCAAAGTTTGGGTTTGTTGGAGGGTGGGCGATCTGTTAAAAAAGGAACCAGCAATGGAATCGATGATTTATTGTACCGCTGTTGTAGTAGAGGCATGTACGAGGACTTCAGCCGAGACTCTTTTGAAGACTCGCGTAGGTAAGTAAAAGTGTCACTGAGTTCCATACCAATCCAATAATATTTTTCATAACAAGCAATTAGATTTTCTCCTGTACTCTTCTTTTTGCTCAAACCATCCTGAAGGGCATTAATTAATTTTTTTCTTGATGCTGTGATAATACTGTGATAAGTATGATAAATCTATCATAATTCTGTGATAATATAAACAAGAAAATGTGACCATAAAGCCGAATTCAGGACTAGTTTCAAACTCGAAAAAGGATTGAACTTTGGCTTTTTATTAAATTCTAAGATTTAACTATTTGTTTTTGGTTCTAATTCTCTTTTCGAGTAAAATATGTTTTAGGGGCAATTTTTTTTGCATTAAATTATTAACAATAATGAAATTTAAAAAATGTATTAATAGAAAAGCCAAGCTCAACAATTTTTTTATCGAAATGTGCCAAAAGAAGAGAAGGCAGTGCTAATGAAATTGCAATGTTTTCCTAGGAGGTGTAGGCAACATCCCCTTGAGAAAAAAATCTTCCCGTTTATATAATCAAATTAATCCACCAGACTTTTGAAAACTTTAGTTCTTTCAATTCCATAAATTTTGTTTCTTTAATAAATATCTAATCCTTGGTTTCTAAAATCTACCACAGAATCAATTAAGGAGAAAAAATCATTTTTTTTTATAGCAGAACTCGTAATCAATCAAATTTTAGTTAATTACTCTACTTGAAAAGGAAATAAAAATTTTCTCGCTTTTATCGGCAAAAAAAATTAGATCTTATTTTGTATTCAGAAATTGTATAAAATCAAGTTGGCGTCTTTTTGAAATATAACTTCCTTACTTTGGATTTGACATTCTGCCATCGAGTTTACATCAGTTCAAGAAGAATTTCTCAAAAATCTTACTTTTTCTCTCATTCATCCGCAAAAGAAGTTTCGAGGTGGCCCGAGTGGCCATCTTGTATTCACCTCGAGATTTCTTTTTTCGATAAAACGCTCAAAATCTGAGATTTTTAAAATATTCTTTTTGAAATATACTCTCCTCGATGGCGAGTTTACTGAGCACTAGACTACCGAAAATTCTTTTATGAAAAACTGTGAGTTGTGCAAATTTGAAAAAATGAATATGATTTTCTTCTGGGATGTTCCCAATGCCTCCCTCTGACCAAAGGAAAATTCTCTGTTTGCCGTAAAAAGAGACTAACTCGAACGGCGTGCACGAGAAATAACAAATCAGAATTAAAAAAAAAAAATCTTGCTGCTGCCGTCTTGTCGTTTCTGTCGTTCTCGTTTGACTCACGTGTACAATTTTGATTACCAGACCGGGAATACGAGGGCCATCGCCGTCGCGCCGGTTCGCACCATACTAATCGTCGGGTCGAATTCGGATCGGTCTGTCGGTCTGTCCGTCGGTCTGTGTCTGTCTGTCGCTAGCAGGAAGCCTCGGGACCGAGAAACTCTTGGCCGTCCGTCGATCTGCACGCGCGAAGATCTGCCGCCGCCCGCTCGATGAGAAACAAGTGCTGTTCGCAGTGCTCTTTAAAAGCAGAAATGCAAAATGAATCACTATTTACTACTCACGATTCTTCATCGACACACACTATTTCACCGCCCCAACCTTTTTCACTCCCTCTTGTAAACTCTAGGACCGGGTTTGCAACTGAAAACTTGAGAGTCAACTTGCTGTCTTCGTCACTTTTATGCCACTACGATATATCCACTCGAGACATTCTCTTCAGAAAATTCGCAAGTATCGATTGTATCAAAATTTTTGGTAAATGCGCATATCGACTGTTGCAAGTTTTTTGAAGAAATTGTCTGGAGACACACGAGACGATTATCTGCGGAGCCCTGCGTCCGCTCTTTTCATTCCAAGTCCTTAAATTAAGATTGTTAGATGAATAAGTGCATCTAAATTCAAAATTGTGATTTATACCAAGTGAGAGACACTAGGATTCCGCCCTTAATCGTCGTCCTCTGAGGAGCGCTCGAATCGCAAAGACGACCAAATCAATTTTTACGAATCTTGCTATCGGGGGGAGTCGATTGCAATAAGAATCAACGAGATATTACCATTTTTGGGGCTTTTATCCGCGAAAGAAATTATGAGGTGGGCGCTAACGCCATCTGGTGTGTCGTTTACATTACAGCATGTTACTGACTTTTTCATCGTGCCATCACCGAGAATAATCCACTTGAAAGAGAATCGCTAAGAAAATGAAACTTTAGGGAATCTTATGCGAGCTAAACGCATAACTTTCCACAAGATTTTTAAAACGATTTCTCTTTTTAGTCGATTTTCCTGCATGATCTAAAGGGTGTCGTTTTTGTGATTGGTGCGTTCTTGACTAAATTAAACTTTGGTATTAGAGACTTAGATATCCAATGCGCTTCTCACTATTGGAAACGCATTCTAGACATAGTAATCATTTTATGAAACTAGGATTAAAATATGACCATAAATCACTCAAGTCAAAGAGTTCAGTAACAGTTTCGACCTTTTAGTTTGTAAACCATCTTGAACATACCCGTTGGTGTAAGTCATGAATTTTTTTTGTAAGATTCGTGTTTTTTCGATAATTATAATAATGATTGTAGTTATAATGATGATGCTAAAATGTAATACAATGTAATATTTGTGGTATTCACAAAACTGACGCATCGTGTTTTTTCTGTTTACTGCTGTTTCGCCGTTCCCTGTACAGTACCCAACCCCCAAAAACCCTTTCTTAATGCTGTCTTGATTTTTTTTAGTGACAAAATCTCGGCCGCGCCTCTTCGCTGGCTTCCTGCGTCGCTCGCGTTCCATGCCCGGTCGCGACTCGCGCAAGCGCGTTCCTCTGCTTCTTTTATCTCTTGCAGCTACCCCTTTTTTCAAAAACAATTCCTTTCTCCTCTCTTTTTTTACTTTTGGGGAATGCTCTCCACTATTTCCCGATTCCTGTCCATTTGCTGTACCAAATCTTGGGGAAACGCTCTGGTCGAGCCAACTTTGCAGAGGGCGATATTTTTTAATAATTTTGATTGTAAGCATTAATAAATCAAAGAGAGGAGACGGCTCCACTGTAAAGGTGGCTCGATCACTGGCAGTATGTATTTTTTGCGCCCTGGTACTTTGCTATCGCACAACACCTTATTCCAGTGTTTATGTGTTGTCTTAGATCGGTAAATAAAGGAGCTTTTAAACTTGAAACGTCGTTTCCTTCTGACCCAATCCTGTTTCTATTTTTCTCTTAGATATTTAAGGTTAAGTTACGTCTACTTTCGACTGTGAATCGCTTTATCGTAATAGAAAAGGTGTTTAAACTACTGCCATCGAGATTAAAGCAATTTAAAAAAAAACTGGGAAAAATCTGTATTTTTCTGTCCTTTACCGGCAAAAAAAATCCCGAGGTGGGAGAAAGCCAAAGTGGTTCTTATTATGCTTTATTCTCCTTATTTTGTATCCAGCTTTCTGCCATCGAGGTTACAGCAATTCAAAAATAAAAATTGAAAATGTTTAATTTTTCTGTCTTTTATCGACAAATGAAATCATGAGGTGAAAGAAAACGAAAATGATTCATATTGAGCTTTAACCTCTGTATTCTGGATTTGATATTCTGCCATCGAGGTTGCAGCAATTCTGAAAGATTTTATTCAAAATATCCCTTTTTGAGAGTTTTAGAAGCAAAAGATACTACGAGGTGGTACTGTCGCCATCTTGTGCTCACCTCGCGACTTCTTTTGCTGATAACTACCACAAAAAAGGCGGTATTTCAACAATTCTTCTTGAATTGAATTTACCTCGACGGCACAATATTTTTCAAGTGCCTCTTTATTTGATCAAAGCCGTATTAAAGCGATTCACGGTATTATCTGCGCATGAAATAGCTCAATTTTTTAAACTGCCAAGATTTCGTCTTGCAAATGTGAATCAGTGAATAGAATTCAAGTTTTTTTAGATTGAAAAAAAATTTGGTTGTATAAATGATGCTTTCAGACCAAATGGCACTGCAGACGGGGTCGTGGCTTACAATGCGAATTAGATACTTCATATACGGAACCGGATTACTAAACACCGTACCGAATTCAGTATAGTTATATTTTTTTACGACTGCTCATTTGTATATTCGATCGTCGCACATGTTATTATTTTTTACTTTAATAAACAAAAACTCGTGCGAAGCCCACTTTACTGCATGGCCATTTTTAATTATTAATTTATGTAATTCGACGATGAAAAAATATTGTACTGCTTTAAATTTAAGAATTAAGGTTTTAAAAAGTTTGTAAGTTTAGACTTTTAAGTTTGACGGCCGAGCGACACAGAAAAGTTTCTGATGAAGGTATATTTTTATGTTATTTCTGAAAGAAGCTGTTTTCTGTTATTTGATTGCAGCTGAGCACGAAAAAGAATTTTAATTTTGGAAAAAATTATATTTTGGGACCATCTCGAAGGTTTAGAATTTCTAGAGGGTTTAACAAAATTAGAGAAAACAATCATTAAAAAAAAAACGAAAGTCATTTCTTTAAATAAAAAGGTAACTAGTCGCTTTTTTCCATAAATTAAAGGAGAGAACACAAGGATTTTTGAATTCACGCGGAATTCTTTAAAATTCATTTGAAATCCGCTGAATTCAATGGCTTTTTTAATTTTCAATTTCCTTTAATTCACCCTGAAGACTTTTCAATTTACCTTGAATTCTTATAAATTTTATCAGCATCTGATTCAATAATTCTATTCACATTTGGAATTCATCCTGAATTCTTATTAATTTATCCTGAATTATTTGCAAAACTCTTGTATTATTTTAATTTAACCTGATTTTTTTAATTCCACATTTTTTTCAATTCCCTTGATTTATTTATTTTTTTCATTGAAATCAGTGGAATATTTTGGATAAAAAAAAAGTCTCAGCTCATTTGGAATTAACTCTGAATTCTTTATACATTTATTCTGAATTCTTTGGAATTCTCTTGAATTTTTGTTGTTTACCCTGTATTTTTTTAATTCACTTGAATTTTTATGAATTTCGTCGAATTCTTGTAATTTCCCTAAATCTTTTTATTTTTTCAATCCACCTAAATTCTGTTGAATTCACCCTGAATTCCGGTCACACCCATTTTACTCAATTCGATGGAAATTTTTCAATTTAAACAAAAATTTTCAATTATATTCTTTCAGATTCTTTATGAGTTTAAACAGTCTCTTAAATTTCCTTGAATTCTTTTAAATTCATTCCAATTTTACTGAAATAAATGGAAATAAATTGATTTGAATTCATTCGAAATTCGTCCTGAATTCTTACTAATTTATTCTGAATTCTTTTTAATTTTTTGCAATTCTACTGAATTATATAGATTTAAAAAAAAAAGTTTTTTTTTATTTCTTCCGGAAATCTTAACTCACCTTGAATTATTCGGCGTTTTATCAAATTCTTATGAATTATTCTCAATTCCCCTGAATTCTTTGGAATTCTCTTTAATTTTTTTAAATTTATCCTGCACTTTTTTTAATTCACTTCAGTTTTTTTATTCATTTTGAATTTTTATGAAATTTATCGAATTCTTCTCATTCCCTTTAAATTTCTCTAAATTTACTCGAATTTTATTTAATTTTTTGTTTTTTCTTTGTTTTCGATTTATTTAAATTCTATTAAATTCTGTTCACATTAAAAATTTTTATTAATTCTAGTCTTTCAAATTCTTATAAATTTCATCTTGAATTCTTTTAAATTGACTCCAATTTTACTGAAATAAAGGAGAATTGTTTTGATTTTTTTAATTAATTGGAATTCACTCTGAATTCTTTTTAATTTTTTGTAATTCTCTTTATTTTTTAACTTGGTAAGTTCTTTCGAATTCTTCTAAATCTACTCAATTAAATGGATTTTAAAAAAAACTGTTTTTAATTCGGCCTGAAATCTTTTAAAACCTTCCTGGACCCTTTAAATTTCTCTAAATTTACTCGAATTTTATTCAATTATTTGTGTTTTTTCAATCCATTTAAATTCTGTTGAATTCGCCCTGAATTCTGTTCACGCCCATTCTACTAAATTTTGTGGCTTTTTTTTATTAAAATATTTTTATTAATTCTATTCTTTCAAATTCTGATAAATTGCATCTTGAATTCTTTTAAATTGATTCCAATTTTACTGAAATAAAGGAGAATATTTTGGATTTTTTTCGCAATTAATTGGAATTCACCCTGAATTCTTTTAAATTGATTTCAATTTTACTGAAATAAAGGAGAATATTTTGGATTTTTCCCCCAATTAATTGGAATTCGCCCTGAATTCTTTTAAATTTGTTGTAATTCTCTTTATTTTTTTAACTCGACAAATTCTTTAATTTTTTTGTAATTCTCTTGATTTTTTTAACTTGATAAGTTCTTTTCAAATTCTTTTAAATTTACTCAATTCTACACAATTAAATGGATTTAAAACAAAAAGATTTTTAATTCTGCCTGAAATGTTTTAAACTCTCCTGGAATTATTTTACCAAGTTTTTATGAATTTTTCTCGTTTTTCTTAAATTCCTCTAAATTTACTCAAGTTTTGTTTAATTCGTTGTTTTTTTTTCAATTCCCTTACATTTTGTCGAATTCGCCCTGAATTGTGTTCATTCCCATTTTACTCAATTTAATGAATATTTTTTTATTCAATTTAATTTTAATTAAAAAATTAAATTTTAAACAACTTTTGAATTATATCAATTTCAAGTTCTTAGGAATTTCATCAGTTTCTTGAATTCTTTTCAATTCAATCAAATTTTACTGAAGTAGAATATTTGGAATTTTTTCGCAATTCGAGTTCATTTGGAATTCACCCTGATTTTTTATATTTGTCTTAAATTATTTTTAATTTTTTTGCAATTTTCTTTTTTTTTAACTCTATATTCTTTCAATTTTTTGCGACTCTGCTCAATTACATGTATTTAAAAACGTTTTTTTAATTCACCCTGAAATCTTTTTAACTATTGAAATCTTCGTCATTTTATCAAATTCTTTTGAATTCTTCTAAATTATTCAGTGGAATATTTTTTATTTATAATTTTGTTCAGTTCACTTGAATTTTATTTAATTGTTTATTTTTTTTAATTTATCCTCAATCCGTTAAAATTATAGGTGTGTAGTGCTTTGTTCGAATTTTCTGTGCAAATTTAGACACGTTTGCAACATCGGATTTTTCGAAATAGAAAAAACTCTCAACTGTACAATACTTTAAAAAGAATTACAATTTTTTTTGGCTATTGGCCAAAAAAATCCTGAGATGGAAGAAAACTAAAATGGCTCTAGGTGTCTAATCTTATTTGATATTCAGCCTTTTGCCATCAAAATTAAAATATAACTTTCAATTCTACGAAATATTAATTTTCCTCTTCTATCTGCAAAATGAAACCCAAAATGGTATAAAATCAAGTTGGGTGTCTTTTTGACTTATAACTTCCTTACTTTGGCTTTGATATTCTGCCATCGATGTTACATCAATTCAAGAAGAATTTTTGAAAAATCTTACTTTTTCTCTCTTTTAAAGAGAAGAAAAGTTCCGAGGTGGCCTGACATGAGTGGTCTTCCATCTTGTATTCACCTCGAGATTTTTTTATTCAATAAAACGCTCAAAATCTGAGGTTTTTAAGATATTCTTTTTGAAATGTACTCTCCTCGATGGCGAGTTTGCTGAGCACTAGACTACAGAAGATGCTTTTTTATTTTTCTAACAAGAAAAGGAACCATTTTGATTTGAAAAAATGTAACAATCGAAAGAAATCAAGCCAGTTTCATGTACACATTTTTTTTCTATTTCGAAAAAATCACCTGTAATTCTTATAAATTTCATCGAATTCTTTTTAATTTAAAAGAAAATTAGTCACCTCTTGGTATAATAACGTTACTTTTTTTATTCCTTGCCGTCGAAATTAGTCTATTACAAAAGGAATCAGCCGATTTTCTCCCTTTTTGAGAATTTTATTGGCAGAAAAAGTCGCGAGGTAGGTAATATGAATAAATTTTAGGTTATGGAAATAAGAGGGCAATTCTTAACTGGGAAGTTGGGTTCAAAATCAGAGCAAGATGAAAAATCCAGTGACATCAAGGAGGTTAGGTAAGAGTCAACCATCTTTCGAAATTCTCTACACACAGTTTCTGATAAGTCCAGTTGAATAAAAATGTAAGTCTAAACCGAGGAGGAAGAAACTCTGGACCGTTCGGTTATTCAAAATGAAAATCGGCCTGTAGCTCAGACAGTAACGCTTCGGCTTCATAGCCGAAAGGTTTCGGGTTCGATTCTCGGTGCCTGCACTTTTTTATTTTATTTTTTATTTATTACAATGTTTATAAATTTAATTTCCGGATTTTGTCGCCGGCAGTTTTAATTTTTTTAGTGGGTTAATTAAAAAACAAAGAAGTATCGTTTAGGTCAAGCCGGTATTCGTAGTTCGAACCTTCCGAAACAAAAATGTCTTTGCTGCAAAAAAAATCATGTGTGTTTTCCAATAGACACTTTTAAAAAATCTTGTTCTTGTAAAAACTCATCTTTTATACAATAAAATACGAGGTTAAAAAGTTCTCATTCATATATACTTCTGATTTTAAGTGTATTTTGTCAATCTTATGCGATACCATTTATAGAAAATGAATTTGCGAATAACACGATAAATTATTAAAAAATTCAGTTTTTCCGTGAAAAAGAATATTATAAAAATTATTATTATAATTTTCAAAAATTATTGAAGGAAGTTATATTTGTAAACATTTTAATAAATAAAAAAAAGCGTGGACAGCGAGAATCGAACACGCAACGTTTCGGCTACTAAGCGGAAGCGCTACTGCCTGAGCGATTTTCTCGAAAACAACGAAAAATTGCATATTACAGCTTTGGCAAAGTAATACTCTGATAATGAGCTTTCATTACATTAAAGGAATATTAAAATCAACCTTCGCTTTTGTTCTCTGATTGGTAGAAGCGATTTAACAATTTAAGGTGTTTGCAATATTTAAAATATTAGTAATTTATTTTTCAATTCCTTCTGAAGTGAAATACTTGAACCCTATTTTTCCCAGCAATTTAAAGAGTTGTTTATTATTACAAAATGCAATTGTTGTAAATCATGCAAAGACCCTATTCGAAGTAATTTAAATCGTCCAAGTAATTAACTTGTAATCCAGGTGATTTGGGGTCATTTATATAGGCTATCCAAGTAGTTTTTTGTTTTGTAAATTAATTTTTTTCCACGAAAAATTTCATTTCCGTTTTTGGTTAAAAATTAATCTTTTTTAGTTGAAAATTCATTTTTTTATGTAGAAAATTAATCTTCTTCGTTAAAAAATTCATGTTTTTGGTTGAAGATACAACTATTTGGTGAAAAATTAATCTACTTTGTAGAAAATTCAACAATTTCGTTACAAAGTTTTTTTTCTGAAATTTGTAAATCAATTAATTTTTCAACTGAATATTTATAACATTTAAATGTTTGATTTTTACTGTAAATTTATCTTTCAAAGTTGAAAATTCATCTTTTTGGTTGAAAATTCCTTTTTATTTTTTGTTACAAATTAATTTTGTAATTGCGTATTTAGGTTTGATTTTTATTGTAAATTTATCTTACTAAGTTGAAAATTCAACTATTTGGTTGAAAATTTGTCTTTTTGGGGTGCAGAATTAATCTTTTTGTTTGTAAATTCATCTTTTTGGTTGAAAATTCCTTTTTATTTTTTGTT
>CAKNYM010050160.1:17513-53933 GCA_932195095.1 Andricus curvator | reverse complement strand
TTTAGAAAATTCATCTACTATTTGGTTGAAAATTAACTTTTTTGTTAGAAATTCATATTATCGGGTTAAAATTTTTAAGGACAGTTTTCTAATGATGCAGAATTTTGAAAAATTTGATGAAAAATACCATATTTTTGAAAGACATTTAGAAGGATTAGAAAATTATATAAATTCATTTAATTTTAGGAAAAATTATAATCATTTTCAAAAATATTTTAAAAAATTTCAAAGAAAATTCAACTAATTTTTTTCAATTCATGTTTTCAGATTGAAAATTAAATTGTTTCATTAAAAGCTCGACTATTTTCTTGAAAATTCGTCTTTTATTATAATATTGATTTTTTTTTAGAAAATTCATCTACTATTTGGTTGAAAATTAACTTTTTTGTTAAAAATTTGTATTATCGGCTTAAAATTTTTAACTATTTTGTAGAAAATTAGTTTCTTTTTAAATTTAACTACTCCAGATAAAGATTCATAATTTTAGTTGAAAATTCGTTAGTTTAGTTTAAAATTTAACTATTTTTGTTTGTTTGTTTATAATTAATTTTTTTCACTGAAACTTTAACTATTTCATTTTTGGTTAAAAAATAATCTTTTTGGGTTGAAAATTAAACTATTTTGTTGAAAATTTGTCTTTTCTGGTTGAATTAAACAGTAATTTGTTAAAAATTCACTTTTTTGTTGAAAATTTAACTTTTTTATTGAAAATTCATTTTTTTAAACTGAAAATTTAACTATTCCATTTTTGGTTAAAAATGGTTCTTTTTTAGTTGAAAATTTATGTATTTTGTTAAAAATTCGTCTTTTTTGGGTAGAAAATTAATATTTTTCGTTAAAAATTCATCTTTTCACGAGAAAATTCAACTACATACATGGTTAAAAATAATTTTTTTTTAATTCATATTTTTGGATTGAAAATTAAACTGTTCGGTTAAAAATTCTACTGTTTTTAAAGATTCTTTTTTATTAGAATATTCGCCTTTTTTTGGTTGAAAATAATCTTTTTTGTTTAAAATTCATATTATCAGGTTGAAAATTTAAACTGTTTTTTCGGAAATTCACCTTTTTGGTATAAAATTTATCTGCTTGATTATACAATTCAATTGTTTGGATGAAAATGAACTTTTTATTAAAACTTCCTATTAACGGGTTAAAAATTTAAACTATTTTGTAGAAAATTTTGATAAAAATTGCATAATTTTAAGTTAAAAATTAATCCTTTTTTTCCTTAATTCAACTATTACAGTTGAATATTCATCATTTTAGTTGAAAATTCGTCACTTTGGTAAAACTTTCAATACTTTGTTGAAAATTCTTTTTCTTTTTTGTTGATAATTAATTTTTCTAACTGAAAATTTAACTATTCCATTTCTGGTTTAAAAATAATCTTTTTCGGTTAAAGATTTAACTATTTTGTTAAATATTCGTCTTTTCGGGTTGAATTCAACTCTAATTTGTTAAAAATGCTTTTTTTTGTGGAAAATTGAACTATTTTGTGGAAAATTGAACTATTTTGTTGAAATTTAGTTTTTTGTTGTTTAAAAATTCTTCTTTTTTAGCTGAAAGTTTAACTATTCCATTTTTTTTTGTAAATGCATCCTTTTGGTAGAAAATTCAATTACTTTGGTTGAAAATGATTTGTTTGTTGTTGAAAATTCATATTTTCGGATTGGGAATTGAACTGTTTGTTTCAAAATGTAACTATTTTGTTGAAAATTCGTCTTTTTTTTTGTAGAAAACTCAGCTACTTGGATGAAAGTTCAACTATTTAGTGTAAAATTAATTTTTAAGTAAAATTATGCATCTCCAACAAAAAAAAGGAAGAATTTTGTACCCAAAAGATGAATTTTCAACCAAACAAATGATTTTTCAACCAAGAAGATTAAATGTCTATCAAAAAAGACAAATTTTCGACAAAAAATAAAATAGTTAAATTTTAATTTAAAAAATTATTTTTCAACATCAAAAAAACTAATTTTCAATCAAAGAAATTAATTTTCAACCAAAAATATTAATTTTCTACCAAAAAGATTAATTTTTAACAAATCACGTGAATTTTTAACCAAATTTTAAATTTTTTAAGGAATTTTAAATTAATAGTTAAATTTTCGACCGAAGAAATGAATTTTTAACCAAAAAGTTGAATTTCCAACAAAATAGTTACATTTTCAACCAAGAAGACTAAATTTCTAAAAATTAAGCTATTTTCTTAAGAATTCGTTTTTTTAAACTGAAAATTGAACTATATAATTTTTAGAAATTTAGACTTCTTGGTTGAAAATGTAACTATTTTGTTTGTTAACCCGAACCTGGAATAGTTCAATTCTCAGTTTAAAAAACGAATTCTTAAGAAAATAGTTTAATTTTTAACTAAAATAATGAATCTTCAACAAACAAAAAAATGAATTTTTAACCCAATAGTTGAATTTCCAACAAAATAGTTACCTTTTCAACCAAGAAGATTTAATTTCTATCAAAAAAGATACGTTTTCCACAAAAAAGGGAATAATTAAATTTTCAGTTAAAAAACCAATTTTCATTTAAAAAAGCAACTAATTTTCAATCAATGAAATGAATTTTCAACCAAAAAAATTAATTTTCTATCTAAAAAGATTAATTTTACCAAATACGTGCATTTCAATCAAATTTTTAATTTTTAAAGGAATTTTCAACCTAATAGTAGTTCAATTTTCAACGAAAGAAATAAATTTCCAACCAAAAAGATTAATTAGTCACCAAGAAGATTAATATTGTACCTTAAAAGACAAAGTTTCAACAAAATACAGAAAATTTTAACCAAACAACTGAATTTTCAACTGAAGAAAATAAATGTTAACCCAAGAAAAGAATAGTTAAATTTTCAGTTAAAACAATACATTTTCAACAAACAGAAAGCGAATTTTCAAAATACATAGTTAAATTTTTAAGCAAGGAAATTAATTTTTAACTAAAATAATGAATCTTCAACCAAAAAAAAAGAAAACAATATTTTCAAATCATATACAATTTTCTGCAAAATCTATAACAAATAGTTGGAAAACACAAAATACATATAATTTACAAACCGGGAAATAAGCATGAATGTTGTGATAAAAAATGAGTAGACACCCTGATTCTAATTTGTATGAAATTTTGTTTTACAGTTTTAAATTGTTGACAAGTTACTTAAAATTAAAAATCTACACTTTCAACATAACTTTAATTTTGTTTACCTTTTAAAGTAATGCCATAAATAAAATGTCTTGCCTTTTCCAATAAACTTAAACCTTTTGAAAAAAAGAATTTGATATCCGTGAGAATAAAAATGATATTCATATATCTGAAAATTGTGCAAGAGATTCCTAAAATTTTAAATCGTTTTAGGGAAGATCTTCTCTTGGGAATTGGGAATCCGCTTCTGGATATTTCTGCGACTGTGGATCAGGATTTTTTAAAAAAGTACAATCTGAAATCCAACGATGCAATCCTTGCCGACGAAATCCATAAGCCTCTTTATGATGAATTGATCGAACAGTATAAAGCAGATTTTATAGCGGGAGGTGCTGTTCAAAATTCCATGAGAGTCGCGCAAGTGAGTCTTTTTATTTTTTCTACTTTCCCATGTTTTCTAAAAGTTTAAATTATTAATAGAAAACTGTGAAAATTGAAAAATCTTTCGCTGAAAAATAGGTGTGTCACGAAAATCTTGAAAGCATTGTTGTCGCTTTTCCTCAATGCGGATTGGGTAATTTAAAAAAAAAATTCAAGATTTATTCATGTAAAATTTTAATATTTAACCGAAACCAGACGTATTCTGCAAAAATTAAAATTTGTATTTGACACGAGCAAAAGTAACTTTATTGTCAAATATCAATCAAAAGTTGTATTTTTGCAACAGGTGAAAAATTACCATTTTCCAATATTTATATTGCATTATTTAAATTGAAATAATTATTTTTGAAAACCAAAACTTACTCAAAAAGTTACATTTTGAATAAAAAATGGAAGAATTACATTTTCGTTAAAATAATTAATTTTCAATCAAGAAAAAGGGAATTTTCAACAAAATAGTTAAATTTTCATCTAAAGTGATGAATCTTTGATAAAAAAATTAATTCTTAACAAAAAGTGTAATAGTTGATACTTCCACCAATAAATATTTTAATTTTCAATCAAAAACAGTTGAATTGAACCAAAAAATACGAATTTTCAACAAATTATTTGAATCCTTAACCAAAACAGACTTATTTTCAAACCAAAAAGAGGAATTTTTGACACCAAAGTTGAAATTATAACCCAAAAATATGAATTTTCAACCTCGAAAAGACGAGAATAGAATTTTCAAACAAAAAAAGATCAATTTTCTAACAAAAATGAAATAGCTATACTTTCAGCCAAAGAAATTCATTAAACAAAATCAACAAAATAGTTAAATTTTTAAGCAAAGAAATTAATTTTTCACAAAAATAATGAATCTTCAACCAAAAAAATGAATTTGCAACCGAATAGTTGAATGTTAAACCCAAAAGATGAATTTTCTATAAAAAAAAAGAAATATTTTCAACAAAATGGATGATATTTCAACAAAATAATTGCATTTTCAACCAAACAGATGATTTTTCATCCAAGAAAATTAAATATCTATTAAAAAAAGATAAATTTTCGACAAAAAATAGAATAGTTAAATTTTTAGTCAAAAAGATTAATTAAAAAATTCATGTTCAAAAAATAATTTTCGAACAAAATAGTTACATTTTTAAGCAAAAAAAAAAAAAAAATTCAACTAAAATAATAAATTTTCAACCAAGAAGATTAAATATCTATAAAAATTTTTTTTAACAAACAATAGAATAGTTAAATTTTCAATTAAAAAGATTAATTTTCAATAAAAAAGTAATTTTCAATCAAAGAAATGAATTTTCAACCAAGAAGATTAATTTTCTACCAAAAAAGATTAATTTTTAACAAAATGCATGATTTTTCAACCAAATTTTGAATTTATGAAGGAATCTTTACCTAATAGTAGAATTTTCAATGAAAGATATGATTTTTCAATCAAAAAGATTAATTTGCTACCAAAAAAGATGAGTTTTTAACAAAATGTATGAATTTTCAACCAAATTTTGAATTTTTAAAAGAATTTAAACCTAATAGTTACATTTTCAACCAAAGATATGATTTTTCAATCAAAAAGATTAATTTTCAACCAAAAAAAGACAAATTTTCAACAAAATAGAGGAATTTTTAACAAAATAGTTTAATTTTCAACTAAAAAAGGTAGATTTTCAACAAAAAATAGAATACTGTAATTTTAAGTTAGATAAATAAGTTTTTAACCAAATAAAATAAATTTTCAGCGAAATAGTTAAATTGTCAACTTAACAGATGAATTTTCAACCAAAAAATAGAATAATTTTATTTTCAGTTATAGAAATAAGTTTTTAATCAAATAAAATAAATTTGTAACTAAATAGTTCAATTTTAACCCCAAAAAAATGAATTTTCAACCAAAACGATCCAATGTCTATAAAAAAAATTTCGAAAAAATGTCAAATTTTTAGTTTAAAAAATTAATTTTTAACAGAAAAACTAATTTTCAACCAAAGAAATGAACTTTCACCCAAAAAGATTAATTTCCTACCAAAAAAGAGTAATTTTTAACAAAATACATGAATTTCCAGCCAAATATTTGAATTTTTAATGGAATTTTTAACCTAATATAGTTGAATTTTGAACCAAAACGGTGAAATAGTTACCAAAAAGATTAATTTTCTACCACAAAAGATAAAATTTCAATAAAACACAGAAATTTTCAACCAAATAGCTGAATTTTTAAGTAAAGAAGATTGATGTTCAACTAAGCATGAAATAGTTCAATTCTCAGTTGAAAAAATTAATTTTCAATAAAAAAACAACTAATTTTCACGACAAAGAAATGAATTTTTAACGAAAAAGGTGAATTAGTCACCAAGGGGATTAATTTTCTATCAGAAAAGACAAAGTTTCAAAAAAATACAGAAATTTTCAACCAAATAGTTTAATTTTCAACTGAAGAAGATAAATTTTCAATCAAACATGGATAGTTAAATTTTCAGTTAAAAAAATGTTAACAAAGTAGTTCAATTTGGAAAAAAAAATTTTAACTAACGATGAAGCATCAACAAAAAAAATCTATTTTTAACAAAGTAGTTCCACTTTAAACTAAGTAGTTGAATTTTGAACCAAAAAAGTTTTTCAGTCGTTATTCACGATTAGCGAAAATCTTGAAACTTTAATCAAATATATTAGAAGAAAAATTCTGGGACCATTTTGACTGTTATATTTTTCTGTAAAAAAATTTGTTCTGTCAAATCCATTACAAAATGTTGGAAAATAAACAAGAGTTTTTTTTCTGAAGAAAGGATACTAGAACACAATGTTCTAGTCTTTTAAAAATTCACACATTTCTTAAAACAATAAATTACTCGTAATCTGTTTATCGTTCATTCAACTTATTCCAGTAAATTATCGAGTAAATTGTATTTGTAAAGTAGTTCATATGTAGAATTTCATCATAGTTATTTGCGCAAGAAGATAAGCTTTTGCGGTCATTTTATCAGAAGATAAAGCCTGTCTTTTAGAAAATAGTTTGCATAACGTTAAATATTCTAGTTCTTGAATAAGTATTGTTATTTACTTGACTTCAATAAAAAAATTAGTCTTTCTTCAAGGCAAATCTGGAATCAGGGTGGCTGCAGGTCAGGGAAAATCTGTAAATCAGGGAAATGTCAGGGATTTTCAAAAAAAATTGCCACACAGTCACTTTCAGTAATTTTCTTGAATTGTTTTGAAATATTATAGGGTATTTTAAAAGATTTCAAGGCATTTTCAAGGCATTTCTAAGGAGTTTAAAGATTTTATGGGATTTTTAAAAATTACGAGGAATTTTGTAGAGCTTTAAAAGTTTCAAGGGATTTCAA
Source organism: Andricus curvator (assembly GCA_932195095.1). Classification (NCBI taxonomy): domain Eukaryota; kingdom Metazoa; phylum Arthropoda; class Insecta; order Hymenoptera; family Cynipidae; genus Andricus; species Andricus curvator. The sequence continues at coordinate 46,992 of CAKNYM010050160.1, read as the reverse complement.
AGGATTTGAAATATTTTATGATAATGTAAAAGATTCCAAGGCATTTTCAAGAGATTACAAAAATTTCAAGGATTTTTTAAGCATTTTAAAGATTTTATGGTATTTTTAAAAATCTCCAGGAATTTTCAAAGGCTTTAAAAATTTTCAAGGGATTTCAAATGATTTGATATATTTTAGGATATTTCAAAAGATTACAAGATATTTGAAAAATTTCAAGGAATTTTGAAAGGTTTTAAAGATCTTATGGTATTTTAAAAAAATTCAAAGGAATTTTCAAGAGCTTTAAAAAGTGTCAAGGAATTTCAAAAGATTTCGAAAGACTGGAAATTTTGTAGGGAATTTTTAATGACTCCAAGAAATTTTCAATTGATTTCAGAAATATAATGGAATTTCAAAAGATTTTAAATATTTTAGGGCATTTTAAAAGATTCTCAATTATTTTTAATAGATTTCAATAATTTGAAGGCATACCAAAGAATTTAAAAAAATTTATGGTATTTTTAAAAAGCCCAAGGAACTTTCAAGAGCTTAAAAAAGTTTGAAGGTATTTCAAAAGATTTAAAATATCTTATGATATTTTAAAAGATTCCAAAGCATATTCAAGATATTTAAAAAATTTCAAGGATTTTTGAAGCATTTCAAAGATTTTATGGGATTTTTTAAAATTCCGAGGAACTTTGTAATCTAGAGCTTTAAAAAGTTTCAAGGAATTTCAGAAGACTGGAAATTTCGTAGGGAAATTTTAAACTATTCCAAGACATTTTAAATAATTGATTTCAGAAATTTAATGGAATTTCAAATGATTTGAAATATTTTAGGGTATTTGAAAAAATTCCAATGAATTTTCAAGAGCTTTACAAAGTTTTAAGAGATTTCCAAAGATTTCAAAAGACTGCAATTTTTTTAGGGAATTTTAAACGATTCCAAGACATTTTAAAAATTCCAATAAATTTTCAAGAGGTTTAAAAAATTTGAAGGGATTTCAAAAGACTGGATTTTTTTAAAGGAATTTTAAACGATTTTAAGACATTTTCAATTGATTTAAGAAATTTAATGGAATTTCAAAGGATTTGAAATATTTTAGGGTATTTTAAAAAATTCTCTATAATTTTTAATATATTTCAATAATTTGAAGGGATTCCAAAGGATTTAAAAGATTTTATGGTATTTTTAAAAATTCAGAGGAATTCTCAACAGCTTTAAAAAGTTTCAAGGGATTTCAAAAGACTGAAAATTTTTTAGGGAATTGTAAACGATTCCAGACATTTTCAATTGATTTCAGAAATTTAATGGAATTTCAAAGGATTTAAAATACTTTAGGATATTTTAAACGATTCAAGTCATTTTTAAGAGCTTTTTAATGTTTCAAGGGATTTCAAAAGATTTTAAAAGACAGGACATTTTTTAGGGAATTTTAAACGATTATAAGACATTTTCGATTGATTTCAGAAAAATGGGATTTCGAAAAATTTGAAATACTTTAGGATATTTTAAAAGATTCCAAGGTATTTTCAAAAGATTTAAAAAGTTTCAAGGAATTTCAAAGGCTTTGAATGATTTTAAGGGACTTACAACATTTTCGTGGGGTTTTAAAGAATATCCTAAACCTTTTTTGAATAAGGAACGATTTTATAGGATTTATACGGTTTTTGGGTATTTCAAAAGATTCATATTTATATTTTTGGTTTTAAAATTCAACTGTTCTGTAGAAAATTCTTTTTGGCATAAAAAATCTATATTTTGGATGAAATTTTGTTTCTTTATTGACTGAAAAATCTTTCCTGGTTGAAAATTCAACTCTTTTTTTGAAAATTCGTCTTTTTGGTTTAAAATTTCATCTATTATTGCAGAAATTGCATCTTTTTTGGCTAAAGTTGCAACTGTTTGGTTGAAAATTAATTTGTTTTTAATCTGTAAATAATCCATTACATTTTTCATTCAGAACTCACCTTTTTTGGTTGAAAATTCAACTACTTAGTTGAATGTGGAACTACTTTGTTCAAAATTCATTTGTTTTGTTGACGATTCATTTTAGATTAAAAAAAATGTGTGGTTCAAAATTTAACTATTTTGTTGAAAATTCTTTTTTTTTTATTAATTTTGTTACGGAAAATTTAAATATTTTATTGGAAATTTGTTTTATTTGTTGGTTTAAAATTCAACTATTTGTTTAGAAATTCATTTTTTGGTTGAAGATTCATCATTTTAGTTAAATAATTCATTTCTTTGATTGAAAATTTAATTATTTTGTTGAAAGTTAATTTTCTTTTGTTGAAAATTAATTTTTGTAACAGAAAATTGAAGTATTTTGTTGTAACTTCGTTTTTTTTCGTTTGAAAATTAATTTTTTTAACTAAAAATGTAACTATTCCATTTTTGCTTACAGATTTATCTTTTTTAGATCGAACTTCATTTATCTTGTTGAAAACTCGTCTTTTTGGATTGAAATTTCATTTATTTTGGTAGAAAATTCTAATTTTTGGATTGAAAATCAAGTTTTTAAAAAATTCTTTTCTTTTGGTTTAAAAAGTTTTTAGTTGAAGATAATTCTTCTTTGGTCGAGGATTCAAATATTTTGTTGAAAATTCGCCTTCTTTGGTTGAATTCAATTATTTTTGATTTAAAATTAAAAAATATCTTTTGGTTGAAATAAATTCATCTTTTTGGTTTCAAAAATTACTTTTTTCTTGAAAATTTATATTTTCGGGTTGCAAATTCGACTTTTTTACAGAAAATTAGTCTTTTGGCTTGAAAGATCATCAATTTGGATGAACTTTTTTTCTTTCTTGACTGAAAAATTTTTATTTGCTCAAAATTCTTTTTTTTTTTTATTGAAAATTCATCATTTTAGTTGAAAAATCATATCTTTGGTTGAAAATTTACCAAATTGTCAAAAAAGAATCCAGAAGATTTCAAGGAATTTTGGTTAATTTTACAGGATTTAAAAAAAACTTAGGAAAAATTCAAATCTTTTTAAAAGATATTTAAAATGGTCTTAAGATTTCTGGGAAAATGTTAAATGATTTTTTATTTTGAAAAATTAATTTAAAGAGAATATCCTTGAAAAGATTTCAAAAGATTTACAAAATTGTCAAAAATTCGTTTCTTTTTTTTTTAAATTAATTTTCTGACTTAAAATTAAAATTTTTTATTTTTGTTTGAAATTGTATCTTTTGTTTGAAAATTCGTCTTTTTGGTAGAAATTTAATCTTCTTGGTAGAAAATTCCTCTTTCTCGTTTAAAAATTCATTTCTTTTGGTAGGAATTTCATGTTTTTTTGTTAAGAATGCAATTATTACATTTTTGTTGAGAATTTATCTTTGTAGTTTAAAAATTCAATCATTTTTTTGAAAATTTAACTATTTTGATGAAAATTCATCTTTCTTGATAGAAAATTAAATTTGTTTGAAAATGTATCTTTTTGGGTTAAAAAGTTAACTTTTTTCGAAAAAATTCGACTTTTTTATTTGAAAATTCGACTATTTCGTTAAAAATTCATCCTTTTTGGTCGAAAGTTTAACTGTTTTGTTGAACATTCATGTATTTGGTTGAAAATTCAACAATTCGGTTAAGAATTAATTTATTTTGTTGAATTTTTTTAAAAGATCATCTATTTTATTCGAAAATTCTAATGTTTTTTTTAATTTGCCCTGTTTGTTTGAAAATTCATCTCTTTTGAAAATGAATTTTTGCGGCCACCCTATAGAAATATTTCAAATGCTCAGTCTTCTTTTATTTTTTAGTGGTTTTTGGAAAAACCCTGCGTTTGCATCTACATGGGTTGTGTCGGAAAGGACAAATATTCTAAAATTTTGGAAGACCGTGCCCGAGAAAATGGGCTGAACGTCCGGTACCAATACACCGAAAAGGAACAAACTGGAACTTGCGCTGTTTTAATTACCGGAAAGGAACGTTCATTATGTGCGAATTTAGCCGCTGCTAATCATTTTTCCCCCTCTCATATTGAAGATCCGGAAAACAAAAAACTCATCCAAAAAGCTCAATTTTTCTACGTCTCCGTAAGTATCGATTCTGGTTTAAAAGTCCGGTGGAAAATTACTCAATCTATAGTTTCCCCTTTTTTTTAAGTCCCCGTTTTTTCCTATTTTCGAAAAATTTTCCCGTTTTCTCTTTAAATATACGATATTTAAAAATACAATTAATTGTTTTAAATTTTCACGAATTAGAAAAAAATTTTTGGAAAATTTCTTATCATTTAAAATTTTTTTTCAAGATTTCGAAATAAAATTTTGAATCTTTTTAAGGATTTTGAAAGGTTTCATGATAATAAAAAAATTTTCTTAAGATTTCTGGGAAAATTTTGAATAATTTCTTATTTGGAAAAAATAATTTAAAGAGAATACATTTGAAAAAATTTCAAAAGATTTACAAAATTGTCAAAAAAGAATCTGGAAGATTTTAAGGGATTTGAAAAGATATTTAAAAATAATGTAAAAATTTAAATAATAATTTTTATTTTGAAAATCAATTTTAAGAGAATATTTAAAAAGATATCAAATTATTTTAAAGACTTTCAAAATTTTCAAAAATGAATCTAATATTTTAAGGCAAATTTTTTATTTTTTCGTGATTTAAAAATTCTTTTGGAAAAATTTGAATAATTTAAAATTTTTAAAAAGAAATTAAAACAAAATGTAGATTTTTTAAGATTTCGTAATAAAATTTTGAAGCTTTTTAAGGATTTTGTAAGGTTTCAAGTTAATAAAAAAATATTCCTAAGATTCCTTGGAAAATTTTTAATGATTGTTTATTATCAAAAATTAATTTTAAGAGCTAATAGATAAAAATATTTCAATAGATTTAGAAAAGATTAACCAAATTGTCAAAAAAGAATCTGGAAGATTTCAAGGAATTTTTGTTAATTTTACAGGATTTAAAAAAAATGTAAGAAGAATTCAAATCTTTTTAAAAGATATTCAAAATGTTCTTAAGATTTCTGGGAAAATGTTAAATGATTTTTTATTTTGAAAATTTATTCAAAGAGAATATGCTTGAAAAGATTTCAAAAGATTTACAAAATTGTCAAAAATGAGGCTGGAATATTTTAAGGCATTTTTTTAAAAAATGTGCATGATTTAAACAAAATTTGAGGAAAAATTCGAATAATTTCAAAAGATATTTAAAAGTTTTGAAAAATTTTCAAAGATTTTTTAAGATTTCGAAATAAAATTTTGAAAGGTTTCAAGAGATCAAAAAATGTTCCTAAGATTCCTGGGAAAATATTTTATTACATTTTTTATTTGTAACATTTTTAAGAGAATATATACTAAAAAAGATTTAAAAAGATTTACAAAATTGTAAAAAGAGTCTGGAAGATTTTAATGCATTTTTGTTAATTTTTCTGAATTAAAAAAAAATAGTGAAAATTCAAATAATTTAAAAAGTTTAAAAAAATTTCGAATGTAATTAAAAAAAAAAAAAAAAAAAAATGTAGATTTTTTAAGATTTCAAAATAAAATTTTGAACCTTCTTAAGGATTCTGTAAGGTTTCAAGATAATAAAAAAATATTTTTATGATTCTATGGAAAATGTTACATGATTTTTTTATTATCAAAAATTAATTTTAAGAGATAATATATAAGAAGATTTCAAAAGATTAATCTTTAAAAAATTAATCTGAAATATTTTATTGCATTTTTTTTACTTTTTCATAATTTCAAACAAATTTTGAGAAAACTTGAATAATTTTAAAACGTAATTAAAAGTTTCGAAAATTTTTCAAAGGATTTTGTAAGGTTTCATGATAATAAAGAAAATGTTCTTAAGATTCCTGGGAAAATGTTAAATGATTTTGTATTTTGAAACATTAATTTTGAGAGAATATATTTAAAAAGATTTCAGAAGATTTATAAATTGTCAAAAAAGAATCTGGAAGATTTTAAAGCATTCGTGGTAATCTTTCATGATAAAAAGATAAGATTTAGCAGAAATTCGAATCATTTTAAAAGATATTTAAAAGTTCTGAAAAAATATCAAAACATTTTTAGATTTTTGTAGACTTCGAAATAAAATTTTGAAGCTTTTTAAGGATTTTGAAAGGTTTGGAGGTAATAAAGCATTTTGTTTAAGATTTCTGAGAACATTTTTAATGATTTTTTATTTAAAAAATTAATTTTAAGAGAATATATTTAAAATTTTGTTTAAAGATTTCTTTTTGAACCGTTTAAAAACTTCTAAATATCTCTTCAACTTACTCGAATTTTTTCTAAAATTTTGTAGTCTTCTAAAATTGTAAAATTTTGCTTTCAATTCTTTTACATTCTTTTTTAGAATTTTAGGGAAATTTTGTTATTCTCTTGAAATTTTTCAAAATTCATAAAAAGTTTTTAAATTTTCTTATGAAATTTTTTTAAATCAACATTTTGTTTAACATTTTTGAAAATCTTATAAAATTTAAAATTATTTTTTTAACCATTTCCGATACTTGTAAACCTTATGATTGTCTTTTAAATTTTTTCGTTTTTTTCCAAAAATTTGCTTAAAATCCTGCAAAATTAAAAAAATTGCCTTTAAATCTTCCTGATTCTGTTTTGATAATGTTGGAAGTATTTTGACATGTTTTAAATCATTTTTCTTGAAATCTTCTCAAGCTTTAAATTATTTTCGCGTCTTTTCAAAACTTCTAAAACTTCTCAGTATCTTTTGAAATAATTCCCTTCTCGTAATTTTCTTAAAATTTTGCAAAATTAAAAAAATGTCCTAAAATCTTCCAGATTCTTTTTTGGCATATTTTGAAACCTGAAAAACCTAAAATTAATATTTAAAAATAAAACCTAAATTTTTGTAAATTTTCCCAGATTTTTTATTATCGGTACTGGTAATTTTTTTATCCATGATTTTAATTTTCTCATCTCTTTAATGGGGTGAAAAAGTTTCCAAATTATAATGTGGTAGCAAAATGTTAAGAACAGAATTATTTCCCAATATTAAACAATTATTTACAATTAAAATATTCTCTTTTATCTTTGTTCTCTTTTATCTGTTATCAAAACATTTTCAGTTCAAATAATTAATTTTTAACCAAGAAAAAGTGAATTTTCAACGAAATAGTTAAATTTTAAACTAAAGTGATGAATCTTCGATAAAAAACTTAATTCTAAAAAAGTGTAATAGTTAATATTCCCACCAAAAAATATTGTAATTTTCAATCAAAACCAGTTGAATTAAACCAAAAAATACGAATTCTTGACAAAAAAGTTGAATTTACTACCCAAAAAAAGGCTAGAATTGAATGTTCATCTAAAAAAGATCAATTTTGAACAAAAATGGAATAGCTACATTTTCAGTCAAAAAGATTCATTTTCGACAAAAAAAAACGAATTTTGAACAAAATAGTTGAATTTCAAAGTAAATAAATGAATGTTGTGCTAAAGTAATGAATCTTCAATAAAAGAAAATGAATTTTTAACCCAGTAGTTGAATTTTCAATCCAAACGATGAATTTTCTACCAAAAAAAAAGACAAATTTTCAACAAAATAGATTAATTTTCAACAAAATAATTAATTTTCGAACCATAGAAATGAATTTTTAACCAAAAATATTAATTAGTCACCAAGAAGATTATAATTCTACCACAAAAGACAAAGTTTAAACAAAATTCAGAAATTTGCAACCAAATAGCTGAATTTGTATGTAAAGAAGATAAATGTTAAACCAAACATGGAATAGTTAAATTTTCAGTAAAAAAATTCGTTTTCGCCAAAAAAAAGCGGATTTTTAAGAAAATAGTTAAATTTTTAAGCAATGAAATTAATGTTTAACTAGAATAATTAATCTTAAACGAAAAAAAAAAATTTTGTAACCCAATAGTTGAATTTTCAACACAAAAGATGAATTTTCAACCAAAAAAGAAAAAATACTAATTTAAAAAGAAATGAATAATCAAAAAATATTTATATTTTCAATTAAATAGCTAAGTTTAAAAACAAAGAATTTTTAACAAAATAGTGTAATTTTTAAGCAAAGAAATTAATTTTTAACTAAAATGATGAATTTTCAAACAAAAAAATTAAATTTTAACCCAATAGTTGAACTTTTAACCCAAAAGATGAATTTTCTACCAAAAAAAGACAATTTTTCAACAAATTAGATGCATTTTTAACAAAGTAATTATATTTCCAACCAAATAGCTGAGTTTTCAGCTAAAGAAGACCTTTGTTAAAGAAAACATGGAATAGTTGAATTTTCAGTTAAAAAATTAATTTACACCAAAAAACGAATTTTTAACGAATAAGTTTAATTTTCAGCAAAGAAATTAATTTTTAACTAAAATGATGATGAATCTCAAAACAAAAAAATGAATTTTCAACCCAGTAGTTGAATTTTCAACCCAAAAGATTGATTTTCTACCAAAAAAGACAACTTTTCAACAAAATAGATGAATTTTTAACAAAATAATTAAATTTTCAACAAAACAGATGTTTTTTCAACCAAGAAGATTAAATGTCTATCAAAAAATATAAATTGTCGACAAAAAAAAAGAATACTTAAGTTTTTAGTTTAAAAAAATTAATTTTCAACCAAAAAGATTAATTTTTAACAAATTACATGAATTTTCAACTAAATTTTGAATTTTTAAACGAATTTGCAACCTTATAGTTAAATCTTCAACCAAAAAAATTAAGTTTCTACCGAAAAAAAACACAAATTTTCAATATAATCGATGAATTTTCAACTGAATAAGATAAATGTTAAACCAAACATGGAATAGTTAAATTTTCTGTTGAAAATATTAATTTAAAATAACAATTTTTTAATAATATAGTTACATTATGAAGAACAACAAAAAAAGGTTTTCAACTAAAATGATGAATCATCCAAAAAAATAATTTTTTAACAAAGTAATTCCACTTTCAGCTAAGTAAATAGTTAAATTTTAAACCAAAAAGTTTTTTTATCCGGAAATTCCTTGAAAATGTATTTTTTATGTTTTTTAAATGTGTGTCATTCATATTGAATTAACTGGAATTTTTTCGCTATAATAAACTTCTGTAAATCATATAGAAGGTTTTCAAATCATAAAGATTTTTAGAAAAATCTAGTTTCTTATGAAAAAAGTTAAACCCTTCCCCTATTTTCCCCTTATTTCGTGAAAAAATTGCCCTATTTCCCCCGTTTTGAGTGAATTAAAATCCCAATTTTCAAAGAAAAATCTAATTTTCCATCGGCAATCGCTCACGAATGTTCTTCAATGTTAGAATTCTCAATTCTATACTCTAGGGATTTTTCTTGACAGTCAGTCCGGAAACAATTCAAGCGGTGGCCAAACACGCTTTCGAGGAAAACAAAGTCTTCATGATGAACTTGAGCGCTAACTTTTTATGTGAACTTTTCAAGAAACCAATGAGGGCAGCTTTGCCCTACGTTGATATTCTTTTTGGAAATGAAAGCGAGGCGGAAACCTTCTCAAAAGAAAACGACTTGGGGACGATGGACCGGAAGGAAATTGCTCTGAAAATCTCCAATATGGAGAAAATCAATACGAAGAGGAAAAGAATTGTGATTATTACTCAGGGCTGTGATTCCGTTATTTTAGCTAAGGATAATGTTATCACGGAATTCCCGGTGACGAAACTTCCTGAAGAGAAACTCGTCGACACTAATGGTGCTGGAGATGCTTTCGTTGGAGGTACTTGATCTTTGAAATTAGAAAAATATATTGTAAACTTAATTACAGGGTGGCCACTGGACCGGGAAATCTATCCAATCGTTTGATAAAACAGTAGAAACCCGTATATCAGATACAAATTTAAAATTTTCTAATTTTTTCATTTATTTTAAACAAAAAAATGACTTTTCTACCATAAAAGATGATTTTTTAACAAAATACTTGAATTTTCAACAAAATAATTAACATTTCAACAAAATAATTGAATTTTCAACCTAAAAAGATTAATTTTCAAGAAGGAAGTATAATAGCTGAATTTTAAAAGAATTTTAAACCCAAAAGACGAATTTTCATTAAGTAAAGATTTTTTAGTTATGAAAGAAAAAAAAGCTCACCTAAATTATTGAACCTTAAAGCCAAAAAACAAAGTAATTCAAGATGGGTTTTCAACAAATTAGTTAAACTTTTAACCAAAGAGATGAATTTCCAACTAAAAGTATGAATCTTCAACAGAAAAATTATTTAACAAAGTGTTTCAACCAAATTTATCAAGCAAAAAAGTTGATTCGTCAAGCAAAGAAGATTAATTTTTAACCAAACAGTTGCATTTTTATCCAAGAAAGATAAACAGATGAATTTTTAAATAAAAAGGCAAATTTTCAGCAACAAAAATATTTAAATTTTCATCGAAAATAGATTCTTGTTCGACTTTTCAACATAAAAATATGAATTTTAAATAAGAAGTAAATTTTCTACAAAATAGTTAAATTTTCAACAACACAGTTGAATTTTCAACCAAAACAACGACTTTTTAACAAAATTGTGGAATTTTCAACTAAACATTGCATTTTATCCAAGAAAGGTGCAATTTTAACTAAAATAGATTAATTTTTTAATTAAAAAGACAATTTAAAAAAAAAATAGTTGAATTTTTGCCCAAAAAAGTACGTCAATTGACTTTTCACCACCAAAATATGCATTTTAATCAAAAAGTAAATTTTCTACGATTATAGTTGAATTTTTAACCAAAATGGATGACTTTTTAACAAAATTGTTAAATTTTCAACAAAGTAGTTGCATTTTTATTAAAGAAAGATGCAATTTCACTAAAATAGATGAATTTTTAAATCAAAAAGAGAAATTTTCAAAAAATAGTTGAATTATCATTCAAAAGGATTTCAGTTGAATTTTCCACACTAAAATATCAGTTTAAATCAAACGTATATTTTCTACGAAAATAGTTGATTAAAAAAAATAAATAACCCAAAAAGACGAATGTTAATCAAAACAGTTGCATTTTTATCCAAGAAAGATGCAATTTCTACTAAAATAGATGAATTTTTAAATTAAAAAGACAATTAAAAAAAAATAGTTGAATTTTTATCCAAAAGTCACTTTAATTGACTTTTTAACACAGAAATACGGATTTTAATTAAAAAATAAATTTTTTACGAATATAGTTGAATTTTCAACCCAAAAAGACGAATTTTCAACCAAAATGAATGACATTTTAACAAAATTGTGGAATTTTCAACCAAGGAGTTGTATTTTTATCCAACAAAGATGCAATTTCGACTAAAATAGATTAATTTTTAAATCAAAAAGATAAATTTTGAAAAAAATAGTTGAATTTTACCCAAAAAATACTTTAATTGACTTTTTAACACAAAAATATGGATTTTAATCAAAAAGTACATTTTCTACGAAAATAGTTTAATTTTCAACCAAGAAGACATATTTTCAACAAAGCAGTTAAAATTTCAACCAAAATGGATGACTTTTTAATAAAATTGTGGAATTTTCAACCAAGTAGTTGCATTTTTGTCCAAGAAAGATGCAATTTCTACTAAAGTAGATCTACCATAAAAGATGACTTTTTAACAAAATACTTGAATTTTCAACAAAATAATTAAATTTTCAACAAAATAATTGAATTTTAAAACCAAAAAGACGAATTTTCATTACGTAAAGATTTTTCAGTCATGAAAGAAAAAAAAAAAGTTCATCTAATTATTGAACCTTCGAGCCAAAGAACAAAGTAATTCAAGATGATTTGTCAATAAAATAGTTAAACCAAGTTGCACTTTTATCCAAGAAAGATAAACAGATGAATTTTTAAATAAAAAGACAAATTTTCAACAAAAAAATATTTAAATTTTCATCGAAAAAAGATTTTAGTTTGACTTTTCAACATCAAAATATGAATTTTAAATAAGAAGTAAATTTTCTACAAAATAGTTGAATTTTCAACTAAACATATGCATTTTTATCCAAGAAAGATGCAATTTTAACTAAAATAGATTCATTTTTAAATTAAAAAGGCAATTAAAAAAAATGGTTGGATTTTTACAAAAAAAAAAGACTTCAATTGACTTCTTAACACCAAACTACGGATATTAATAAAAAAAAAATTTTCCATGAAAATAGTTGAATTTTCAACCGAAAAAGACGAATCTTCAACTAAAAAGGATAACTTTTTAACAAATTCGTTGAATTTTCAACCAAATATTTGCATTTTTATCCAAGAAAGATGCAACTTCTACTAAAATAGATGAATTTTTAAATCAAAAAGATAAATTTTCAAAAAATAGTTGAATTATTATTCAAAAAAGATTGCAGTTGAATTTTCCACACTAAAATATGAGTTTAAGTCAGAAGTAAATTTTCTACGAAAATGTTTGATTTTTCAACCCGAACAGCCGAATTTTTAGCAGAACCGTTGATTTTTCAACCCAAAAAAGACAAATTTTCAATCAAACAGTTGCATTTTTATCCAAGATAGATGCAATTTCCACTAAAATAGATTAATTTTTTAATTAAAAAAATTACTTCAATTGACTTTTTAACACCAAAATATGGATTTTTATCAAAAAATAAATTTTTTAAGAAAATAGTTAAATTTTCAACCCAAAAAGACGAATTTTCAACCAAAACGGTTTACTTATTAACAAAATTGTGGGATTTTCAACCAAGTAGTTGTATTTTTATCCAAGAAAGATGCAATTTCTACTAAAATAGATTAACTTGTAAATCAAAAAGATAAATTTTGAAAAAAATAGTTGAATTTTTACCCAAAAAATACTTTAATTGACTACTTTTTAACACAAAAGTATGGATTTTAATCAAAAAGTAAATTTTCTACGAAAATAGATGAATTTTCAACCCAAAAAGACATATTTTCAACAAAGCAGTTGAAATTTCAATCAAAATGGATGACTTTAACAAAATTGTTGAATTTTCAACCAAGTTGTTGCCTTTTTATCCAAGAAAGATGCAATTTCTACTAAAATAGATCTACCATAAAAGATGACTTTTTAACAAAATACTTGAATTTTCAACAAACTAATTGAATTTTCAACAAAATAATTGAATTTTAAAACCAAAAAGACGAACTTTCATTACGTAAAAGTTTTTCAGTCATGAAAGAAAAAAAACAAGTTCACCTAAATTATTGAACCTTCGAGCCAAAAAACAAAGCAATTCAAGATGAGTTGTCAACAAAATAGTTAAACTTTCAACCAAAGAGATGAATTTCCAACTAAAAGTATGAATCTTCAACAACAAAATTTTTATTTCTTAACTAAGTGGTTCAACCAAAATTTTCAAGCAAAGTAGTTGAATGCTCAAGGAAAGAAGGTTAATTTTTAACAAAACGGTTGCATTTTTATCCAAAAAGATAAACAGATGAATTTTTAAATAAAAAGACAAATTTTCAAAAAAAAAATATTTAAATTTTCATCGAAAAAAGATTTTAGTTTGACTTTTCAACATCAAAATATGAGTTTTAAGTAAGAAGTAAATTTTCTACAAAATAGTTTAATTTTCAACAAAACAGTTGAATTTTCAACCAAAAAGGATGACTTTTTAACAAAATTGTGGAATTTTCAACTAAACATTGCATTTTTATCCAAGATAGGTGCAATTTTAACTAAAATAGATGAATTTTTAAATTAAAAAGACAATTTAAAAAAAAGAGGTTGAATTTTTACACAAAAAAGACTTCAATTGACTTTTTAACACCAAAATACGGATTTTAATCACAAAATAAATTTTCTACTGAAATAGTTGAATTGTCAACCGAAAAAGACGAATTTTCAACTAAAAAGGCTGACTTTTTGACAAATTCGTTAAATTTTCAACCAGATATTTGCATTTTTATCCAAGAAAGATGCAATTTCTACTAAAATAGATGAATTTTCAAATCAAAAAGACAATAAAAAAAAAGAGTTGCATTTTTACCCAAAAATGACTTCAATTGACTTTTCAACACCAAAATATGGATTTTATTCCAAAAATAAATCTTTTAAGAAAATAGTTGAATTTCCAACCCAAAAAGACGACATTTCAACCAAAATTATGGAATTTTCAACTAATTAGTTGCATTTTTATCCAAGAAAGATGCAATTTCGACTAAAATAGATTCATTTTTAAATAAAAAGATAAATTTTGAAAAAAAATAGTTGAATTTTTACCCAAATAATACTTTAATTGACTTTTTAACACAAAAATATGGATTTTAATCAGAAAGTAAATTTTCTACGAAAATAGTTGAATTTTCAACCCAAAAAGACATATTTTCAGTAAAGCAGTTGAAATTTCAACCAAACTGAATGACTTTTTAGAAAAATTGTTGAATTTTTAACGAAGTAGTTGCATTTTTATCAAAGAAAGACGCAATTTCTACTAAAATAGATGAATTTTCAAATCAAAAAGACAATAAAAAAAATAGTTGAATTTTTACCCAAAAATGACTTCAATTGACTTTTTAACACCAAAATATGGATTTTAATCAAATAATAAATTTTTTAAGAAAATAGTGTAATTTTCAACCCAAAAAGACGACATTTCAACCAAAATGGATGACTTTTTAACAAAATTGTTGAATTTTCAATCAAATATTTGCATTTTTATAAAAGAAAGATGCAATTTCTACTAAAATAAATTAATTTTTAAATCAAAAAGATAAGTTTTAAAAAAAATAGTTGAATTTTCACCCAAAAAATACTTTAATTGACTTTTTAACACAAAATATGGATTTTAATCAAAAAGTAAATTTTGTACGTAAATACTGGAAACGGCCACCCTGTATTAGTTTCTAACTTTTTAGTCCGTCGTACTTTTTTCCTTGGAGGGGAATTGAAGAGGAAGCAATGGGAAATGTGGGATGGGGACGTAGGGGGAGGGGAAATGAGGGAAGGGTAAGCGGTGGCAGTGGGGCGAAATGTTTGGAGGGGTAGTAGGGTACTACGGTTAAGTAGGGAAGGTGAAATGTCGGGTGGGGAAGGAATGTAGGGGAAGTGGGTTAACTGGGGAAGTGAGAAGAGGGGAAAATAGAGGAGGAAAAACTTGGGGAAGGGAGGGAAAAGGAAATAGGATAGGAGAGGAGAGGGAAATGTATGGGGGAATAGGTGAGGGAAAGTATTGGGGTAGGAGGTTTGAATAATCTCATTAGGGAGGTGAAGTGGAAGAAGTGAGCGGAAGTAGGCAAATGGTTGGAAATGAGGGGAAGTGATGGGCGGGGTGGGGAAGGGAAATAGGGGAAGAGAGTGTTAACTGGGGAAGTGAGAAAAGGGGAAAGTAGAGTAGGAAGAAGTTGTGGAAGGCAGGGGAAGAGAGAGAGGAAAGTATAGGAAGGTGGAGGTTTAAATAGCTTAGTTAGGATGGTGATGTGGGAAGTAAGGGAAGTAGCGAAATTAATGGAAGTGGTGGAGGTAAGTGAGGGGAGGGGAATCAGGGTAGCGTAGTTGAGTAGAGTAGGGGATTCGATGGGTAGGGGAGGGAAGTAGGGGAGGGAAGTAGGGGAAGGCAGTGTTAACTAGGGAAGTGAGAAAAGTGGGAAGAATTAGTGGAAGATAAGGGAAAGTAGGGGATGAGTATGTGAGGGGAGGGAAGGTATGAGAATGGGAAGTTTAAATGACTTAGTTAGGTTCAAGAAGGTGAAAATGGAGGAACAGTGAGATGAAGTAGGGAAATGATTGGAAGTGATGTAGGGAATTGAGGGGAGGAGAAGTAGGATAGTCCGGGTGAGCAGGGGAGATGAAGGGAAGTAAGGGAAAGGAGTGTTAACTGGAGATGTAAGAAGAGCGAGAGGTAGGTAAGAAAGAAGTTGACAAAGGGAGTGGAAGTAGAGGAGGAGAAGGGAAAGTATGTGAGGGGGAGGTTTGACTGATCTAATTAGGGTTGTTTAGGGAGGTGAACTAGGGGACGTATGGGATGTAGGGAAATGATGTGAAGTGATGGTGGAAAGTGAGGGGAAGTACTATAGTGCGGGTGAGTAGAGGAGGGGAAGTGTTGGGTGGGCAAGAGAAGTAGGGGAAGGTAGTGTTAATTGGAGAAGTGAGAAAAGGGAAAGAAGTTGTGGAAGGTAGAGGTGGAGAGGGGAAAGTAGTGGGGGAGTATGTGAGGGAAGGGAAAGTGCGAGAAGGGGAGGTCTGAATGACTTAATTAGTGAGCTTTAAGGAGGTGAAATGGAGTGTTAACTGGAGATGTAAAAGAGGGAGAGGTAGAGGAGGAAGAATTTTAGGAAAGGAGTGGAAGTAGAGGAGGACGAAATTGAGGAAAGGAGCGGAATTAGAGGAAGAGAGGGGACAGTCTGAGAGGTGAAGGTTTGAATTAATTAATTAGGGAGGTTTAGGGACGTGAACTGGAGGATGTAGGGGACGTAGGGAAATGATTGGAAGTGATAGTGGGAAGTGGGGGGAAGTAGGGTAGTGCGGGTGAGTAGGCGAGTGGAAGTGAAGAATGGGGAAGGGAAGTAGGGGAGGGAGTTTTAACTGAGGAATTAAGAAGAGAGAAAAATTAGGGAAGGGGGGGGGAGGGGAAATTCGGAGGAGTATGGAAGAGAAAGTATGGGAGGGGGAGGTTTGAATGACTTAATTAACGTTTTAATAGGCTAGGAAACTCTATTTTGTGGGGGCGCGGCGCTTTCTGTGACTGATTTTTTTATTACTGACCCCTTTTTTCCAGGGTTTTTGGCTCAATACATTCAAGACAAGAGTTTAGAAACCTGCATAAAATGTGGAATTTGGGCAGCGACTCAAATCGTCCAGAGATCCGGATGTACTTACGAAGGAAAACCAAATTTCGCTGCGTGACGAAGACCACAGAGCGAATGAACGTAGCGGAAAATAATATGAATTGTACTTAACACTTAAAAGTAACAAAAAAAATAGGAAACGCACCGCAGTTACAAATCGCACAAGATAATTTTCAATTGCCGAAACTCTAAATATTTTTTTAAGCTAATCTAGCCGCCTGTATCTAATACGTTACGAGGAAACTAGAATTTAGCAATCTTGTACAATAAAGATGTTATTAGAAAAAAAATGAGACTTCAGAACTTTTCTTTTGTCCATGTTTTTAATTTATTAATTTAAATGTTTATTTATTATTATTTATTAGTAATATTTATGTATTATTTATTTACTAGTATTTATTTATTTTTGTTATATGTTTAAATTTTAATTTAAATATGCATTCAAGCGAGACAAGACAATAAAAATCATGTTCAATTATTGTTTTGGCACATGACCTGGAAAATCTAGAATTGTCAGGGAATTTTTTCTAGAGCGTGCTTAGATTTTTTTAAAGTTGTAATATGAAACCAAATAACAATATTTTTTTTTATTTCTAAAAGTAGCTTTATATTACTGGATTTGAACTATTTTTTTCAAAATTCTTTTTTTTTTGGAAATTAATTTTTGAACTGAAAATTTAACTGTTATATTTTTGCTTCAACTTTTTTCCCTTTTGATTGAAAAATCTTTCTCAGTTGAAAATTAAAATCTTGTTAAAAATTCGTCTTTTTTTATAGAAAAATAATTTTATTGGTTGAAAATTCATCTTCTTGGATGAAGATTCACAATTTTAGTTGAAAACTTATCACTGGTTGAAAATGTGTATTTTTTATTGAAAATTCATGTATTTTGTTGAAAATTCATATCTTTGTTAAAAATTGGTATTTTGTATGGAAAATTCATATATTTGTTAAAAATTCGTATTTTTTATAGAAAATTGATTTTATTGGTTGACAATTCAAAGGTTTTTAATTTGGACAATTTACAATTGGAAATTATGAAATATTAAGTTTTACAACTTAAGATTCTGTAATTTTGATTCTTTAAATGCCATCAATTTGGCAGATTCATAATTGAAAACTTGACTTTTGATCTTGAAAATTATCCAAATTTAGGAATTTTTATTTATAAATCTTTGAAATTGAAGAAATGTTAATTTTGAAAATTTAAAAACAAAAATTATTCAAGTTTGAAGTTTTACAGTTAAAATTGCTGTAATTTTGATGCTTTACATTCGAAATGTCATCAATTTGGAAGACTTAGAATTGAAAACTTGACTTTTTGTCTTGAAAATCATCCAAACTTAGGCATTTTTATTTATAAATCTTTGAAATTGAAGAAATTTTAATTTTGAAAATTTAAAAACAAAAATTATTCAAGTTTGAAGTTTTGCAGTAAAAAATTCTGTAATTTTGATGCTTCACATGCGAAATGTCATCAATTTGCAAGATTTATAATTGAAAACTTGACTTTTGATCTTGAAAATCATCCAAATTTAGGAATTTTTATTTATAAATCTTTGAAATTGAAGAGTTTTTAATTTTGAATATTTAAAAAAAATTATTCATGTATTTTGTTGAAAATTCATATATTTGTTAAAAGTGCGCATTTTTTATAGAAAATTAATTTTATTGGTTGCAAATTCAAAGGTTTTTAATTTGGACAATTTACAATTGGAAATTATGGAATATTAGGTTTTAAAACTTAAAATTCTGTAATTTTGATGCTTTACATTCGAAATGTCATCAGTTTAGAAGATTTGGAATTGAAAACTTGACATTTGATCTTGAAAATTATCCAAATTTAGGAATTTTCATTTATAAATCTTTGAATTTGAAGAAATTTTAATTTTGAACATTTATAAACAAAAATTATTCAAGTTTGAAGTTTTACAATTAAAAATTCTGTAATTTTGATGCTTCACATTCGAAATGGCTTCAATTTGGAAGACTTAGAATTGAAAACTTGACTTTTGATCTTGAAAATCATCCAAATTTAGGAATTTGTATTTCTAAATCTTTGAAATTAAAGGGTTTTTAATTTTGAATACTTAAAAAAAAATTATTCATGTATTTTGTTGAAAATTCATATACTTGTTAAAAATTCGTATTTTTAATAGAAAGTTAATTTTATTGGTTGCAAATTCAAAGGTTTTTAATTTGGACAATTTACAATTGGAAATTATGGAAAATTAGGTTTTAAAACTTAAAATTCTGTAATTTTGATGCTTTACATTCGAAATATCATCAATTTGAAAGATTTATAATTGAAAACTTGACTTATTATAAATCTTTAAAATTTTAAATTGAAGATTTTTTAATTTTGAAAATTTAAAAACAAGAATTATTCAAGTTAAAAGTTTTGCAGTTAAACATTCTGTAATTTTGATGCTTTACAATCGAAATTTCATCAATTTGGAAGATTTGGAATTGAAAACTTGACTTTTGATCTTCAAAATTATCAAAATTTAAGAATTGTTTATAATATTAAATCTTGAAAATTGAAGGTTTTATAATTTGGACAACTTACAATTGAAAGTTATGAAATATTAAGTTTTATAACTGAAAATTCTGTAATTTGGATGCTTTAAATGCCATCAATTTGGAAGATTTATAATTGAAAACTTGACTTTTGATCTTGAAAATCATCCAAATTTAGTAATTTTTATTTATAAATCTTTGAAATTGAAGAAATTTTAATTTTTAAAATTTTTAAACAAAAATTATTCAATTTTGAAGTTATAAATGAAAAATTCTGAAATTTTGATGCTTCACATTCGAAATGTCTTCAATTTGGAAGATTAGAATTGGAAACTTGACGTTTGATCTTCAAAATGATCAAAAATTGTTAAATATAAATCTTTAAAATTGAATAGGTTTTAATTTTGAAAATTAAAAAAAATATATTCAAGTTTTACAATTAAAAATGCTGTAATTTTGATGCTTTACGTTCGAAATGTCATCAATTTGGAAGATTTATAATTGAAAACTTGACTTTTGATCTTGAAAATTATCCAAATTTAGGAATTTTTATTTATAAATCTTTGAAATTGAAGAAAATTTAATTTTTAAAATTTAAAGACAAAAATTATTCAAGTTTGAAGTTTTACAATTAAAAATTCTGTAATTTTGATGCTTCACATTCGAAATGTCATCAATTTGGAAGATTTGGAATTGAAAATTTGACTTTTGATCTTCAAAATGATCAAAATTTACGAATTTTTTATCATAAATCTGTAAAATTGAAGGTTTTTTAATTTGGACGATTTACAATTGGAAATTATGAAATATTATGTTTTATAACTTAAAATTCTGTAATTTTGATGCTTTAAATGTCATCAATTTGGAAGATTTATTATTGAAAACTTGACTTTTTATCTTGAAAATCATCCAAACTTAGGAATTTTTATTTATAAATCTTTGAAATTGAAGAAACTTTAATTTTTTAAATTTTTAAACAAAAATTATTCAAGTTTGAAGTTTTACAATTAAAAATTCTGTAATTTTGATGCTTCACATTCGAAATTTATCCAATTTGGAAGATTTAGAATTGAAAACTTGACTTTTGATCTTGAAAATCATCCAAATTTAGGAATTTTGATTTATAAATCTTTGAAATTGAAGAAAATTTAATTTTTAAAATTTAAAGACAAAAATTATTCAAGTTTGAAGTTTTACAATTAAAAATTCTGTAATTTTGATGCTTCACATTCGAAATGTCATCAATTTGGAAGATTTAGAATTGAAAACTTGACTTTTGATCTTCAAAATGATCCAAATTTTAAAATTGTAAATGTAAATCTTCAAAATTAAAGAGTTTTTAATTTTGAGAATTTAATAAAAAAATGATTCAAGTTTGAAGTTTTACAACTTAAAATTCTGTAATTTTGATGCTTTACATTCGAAATGTCATCAATTTGGAAGATTTGGAATTGAAAACTGGACTTTTGATCTTCAAAATTATCAAAATTTAAGAATTGTTTATTATAAATCTTTAAAATTGAAGGTTCTTTAATTTGGACAATTTACAATTGGAAATTATGAAATATTAAGTTTTACAACTTAAAATTCTTTAATTTTGATGCTTTAAATGCTATCAATTTGGAAGATTTATAATTGAAAACTTGACTTTTGATCTGAAAATTATCCAAATTTAGGAATTTTTATTTATAAATCTTTGAAATTGAAGAAATTTTAATTTTGGAAATTTATAAACAAAAATTATTCAAGTTTGAAGTTTTACTATTAAAAATTCTGTAATTTTGATGCTTCACATTCGAAATGTCTTCAATTTGGAAGACTTAGAATTAAAAACTTGACTTTTGATCTTGAAAATCATCCAAATTTAGGAATTTTTATTTATAAATCTTTGAAATTGAAGAAATTTTAATTTTGAAAATTTAAAAACAAATTATTCAAGTTTGAAGTTTCAAAATTAAAAATTCTGTAATTTTTATGCATTGCATTCGAAATTTTTCCGATTTGGAAGATTTAAAATTGAAAACTTGACTTTTGATCTTGAAAAGCATCCAAATTTATGACTTTTTATTTATAAATCTTTGAAATTGAAGAAATTTTAATTTTGAAAATTTAAAAACAAATTATTCAAGTTTGAAGTTTTACAATTAAAAATTCTGTAATTTGTATGCAGTACATTCGAAATTTATCCAATTTGGAAGATTAATAATTGAAAACTTGACTTTTGATCTTGAAAATCATCCAAATTTAAGAATTTTTATTTATAAATCTTTGAAATTGAAGAAATTTTAATTTTGAAAATGTAAAAACAAAAATTATTCAAGCTTGAAGTTTCACAATTAAAAATTTTGTAATTTTGATGCTTCACATTCGAAATGTCTTTAATTTGGAAGATTTATAATTGAAAACTTGACGTCTAATCTTCAAAATGATCAAAATTAAAATTTTTTTATTTATTTTACTTTAAAATTCAAGAGTTTTTAACTTGGACAATTTACAATTGGAAATTATGAAATATTAAGTATAAAAATTTAAAGTTCTGTAATTTTGATGCTTTACATTCAAAATGTCTTTAATTTAGAAGATTAAAAATTGAAAACTTCACTTTTGATCTTCAAAATGATCAAAATTTAAGAATTCTTATTTATACATCTATCAAATTAAAAAAATTTTGTTGAAAATTTACAATTAAAAATTATGCAAGTTTGAAGTTTTACCATTAAAATTAAAAATCTGCAATTCTGATGATTGGCATTTGAGATTTTATCAAATTGGAAGGTTTAGAATTGAAAACTTTTGAACTTTGTTCTACAAAATCATCATAATTCAAGCATTTTTATTTATACTTCTTTAAATTTTAAGAATTTTAAACGGCAAATCATCTAAATTGAAAAATTTTCCCTTGTAAATCTTCAAAATTGTAGAACTTTAAAATTGAAGAATTTTTAACTATGACAATTTACAGTGGGAAAATTTGCAAGTTTTAAAGTTTTACAATAAAAAATGTTGTAATTTTCATTATTTAAATTGGAAATTTCCTTAAATTGGAAGATTTAAAATTGTAAACTAGACTTTTGATTCCCAAAATCATCAAAAATTAAACATTTGTTATTTATCGAAAATAAATAAATAAAGTAAAAAATAAATAAATCTCGTTCCGAAATTCGGGATGAGTAGTAGAATATTTTTCATAAGCATGGTTAGTCGTCCCGAATTTTCGGGACGACTAGTCTGGTCCATCCCCTTTTCCAACTCCCCCAATTTTTCTGGTCGACTAGCCACATCCTTTATTTATATATCTCTAAAATTCAGAAGTTTTCCATTGGAAAACTTGAATTGAAAAAATTGAATTTTGAATTATAAATCTTGAAAATGGAAGAGTTTTTAATTTTCAGAATTTACAATTAAAAATTATACAAATTTTAGGATTTAAAATGAAAAATTCTGTAATTTTGATGCTTCACATTCGAAATGTCTTCAATTTGGAAAATTTAGAATTACAAATTTGACTTTTGATGTCCAAAT
Organism: Andricus curvator; assembly: GCA_932195095.1. NCBI lineage: Eukaryota > Metazoa > Arthropoda > Insecta > Hymenoptera > Cynipidae > Andricus > Andricus curvator. Next base: position 24,285 of record CAKNYM010050160.1, on the reverse strand, counting down.
TCATCAAAATTTTAGAATTTTTATTTGTACAACTTTAAAATAGAAAAGTTTTTTAGTTTGAAAATTTATAATTAAAAATTATGTAAGTCGTAAGTTTTACCATTTAAAAATATGTAATTTTGATGCTTAACATTGAAAGTTTCTTCAATTTGGAAGATTTAGAATTGAAAACTTAACTTTTGAACTTCAAAAAGTTTTCAATTATAAATCTTCAAAATTGAAGAATTTTAATTTTAAAACGATGAAAAATGAAGAATTTTCAATTGTAAATCTTCAAGAAATTTAAGAATTTTTATTTATATTTCTTTAAAATTAAACAGTTTTCAATTCGAACTCTTCAAAATTATAGAACTTTAAATTATAAATCTTTAAAATTGAAGAGTTTTTGATTTTGACTATAAAAATTTATTATAAATTATGAAATTGTAAGTTTTAAATTTTAAAAAGCTGTAATTTTGATGCATTGCATTCGAAATTTCTCCAATTTGGAAGATTTAGAATTGAAAACTTGACTTTTGATTTACAAAATCATCAAAGTTTAAGAATTTTTATTTATACATCTTTAAAATTGAAAAGTTTTTAATTTTGACAATAGAAAATTAAAAATTATGCAAGTTGAAAGTTTTACCATTTAAAAAGGTGTAATTTTGATGCTTAACATTAGAAATTTCGTCAACTCGGAAGATTTAAAATTGAAAACGTGACTTCTGAATTCTGATCTTCAAAAAGATCAAGATTTAAGAATTTTTATTTGTACAGCTTTAAAATTGAATATTTTTCAATTGTAAATCTTCAAACCTGAATTATTTTTTTAAAAAATCAAAATTACGTGCCATTAAAATATAAATCTTGACAATGGAATAATTAGTAATTCTATATTTTTAAATTCAAAAATTTTCAATAGTAATTTTGATACTTTACATTCAAAATTTCTATGATTTGGAAGATTTAAAATTTCACTTTTTATCTAAAAATAAATCAAAATTTGGGAATTTTTATTTATTTATACATCTTTGTAAAATCTACAAATAAAATTTATTCGAGGTTTAAATTTTACAATTAAAGTTCTGTAATTTTATGATTTACATTCGAAATTTCTTCAATTTGGAAGCTCTAGAATTGAAAATTTGACTTTTAATCTTCAAATTCATCAAAATTTTATAATTTTTATTTGTACAACTTTAAAATTGAAAAGTTTTTTATTTTGAAAATTTATAATTAGAAATGATGCAAGTTGTAAGTTTTACCATTTAAAAAGATGTAATTTTGATGATTTATGTTAGAAATCTCGTCAATTGGGAAGATTTAGAATTGAAAACTTAACATTTGATCTTCAAATTCATCAACATTTTATAATTATTATTTGTTCAACTTTAAAATTGAAGAGTTTTCAATTATAAATCTGCAAAATTGAGGAATTTCAAATTTCAAACTATGAAAATTGAAGAATTTTCAATTGTAATTCTTCAAAAAATGTAATAATTTTGATTTATACTTCTTTAAAATTGAACAGTTTTGAATTGGAACTCTTCAACATTATAGAACTTTGTATTATAAATCATTGAAATTGAAGAGTTTTTGATTTTGACAATTTACAATTATAAATGATGAAAATTTAAGTTTTACATTTTAAAAACCTGTAATTTTGATGCTTGGCATTCGAAATTTCTCCAGTTTGGAAGATTTATAATTGAAAAATTGACTTTTCATCTTGAAAATCATCCAACTTTAGGAATTTTTATTTATAAATTTTTAAAATTGAAGAGTTATCAATGTTGAAAATTTAAAAACAAAAATTATTCAAGTTTGAAGTTTGGCAATTAAAAATTCTGTAATTTTGATGATTTTCATTCAAAATTTCTTCAATTTGGAAGACTTATAATTGAAAACTTGACTTTTTATCTTGAAAATCATCCAACTTTAGGAATTTTTATTTATGAATCTTTAAAATTGAAGAGTTATCAATGTTGAAAATTTAAAAACAAATATTAGTCAAGTTTGAAGTTTTGCAATTAAAAATTCTGTAATTTTGATGCTTCACATTCGAAATTTCACCAATTTGGAAGATTTAGAATTGAAAACTTGACTTTTGATCTTCAAAATGATGCAAATTTAAAAATTTTTAAATATAAATTTTTAAAATTGCACAGTTTTTAATTTTTTAAATTAAAAAAAAAATCATTCAGGTTTGAAGTTTTACAATTAAAAATTCTGTAATTTTGATGATTTATATTATAAATCTCGTCAATTGGGAAGATTTAGAATTGAAAACTTATCTTTAGATCTTCAAATTCATCAACATTTTAGAATTATTATTTTGTTCAACGTTAAAACTGAAGAGTTCTCAATTATAATACTACAAAATTGAGGAATTTTACATTTGAAACGATGAAAATTAAGAATTTTCAATTGTAATTCTTCAAACAATCTAAGAATTTTGATTTATACTTCTTTAAAATTAAATAGTTTTCAATTGGAACTCTTCAACTTCATAGAACTTATAAATGAATTATAAATCATTAAAATTGAAGAGTTTTTGACTTTGACAATTTACAATTATAAATGATGAAAATTTAAGTTTTACATTTTTTAAATCTGTAATTTTGATGCTTTGCATTCGAAACTTCTCAAGTTTGGAAGATTTATAATTGAAAACTTGACTTTTGATCTTCAAAATGATCAAGATTTATGCATTTTTATTCATACAGTTTTAAAATTGAAGAGTTTTCAATTGTAAATCTTCAAAATTGCGGAACTTTAAATTTGAAAAGGTGAAAATTGAAGAAAAAATTCTTCAAAACTGCACTATTTAAAAAAAAATCAAAATTACATGCCATTAAAATATAAATCACGACAATGGAATAATTGGTAATTCTATATTTTGAAAATTGAACAATTTTCAATAGTAATTTTGATGCTTTACATTCGAAATATCTTCAGTTTGGAAGATTTAGAATTCAAAACTTCACATCTTATCTTCAAAATAATCCAAATTTAGGAATTTTTAAAATTGAAGAGTTATCAATGTTGAAAATTTAAAAACAAAAATTATTCAAGTTTGAAGTTTTGCAATTAAAAATTCTGTAATTTTGATGCTTCACATTCGAAATTTCTCCAATTTGGAAGATTTAGAATTGGAAACTTGACGTTTGATCTTCAAAATGATCAAAATTTAAAAATTGTTAAATGCAAATCTTTAAAATTGAAGAGTTTTTAATTTTGAAAATTTTAAAAAAATATTCAAGTTTCAAGTTTTACAATTAAAAATGCTGTAATTTTGATGCTTTAAATTCGAAATGTCATCAATTTGGAAGATTTATAATTGAAAACTTCACTTTTGATCTTGAAAGTCATCAAAATTTAGGAATTTTTATTTATAAATCTTTGAAATTGAAGAGTTTTTAATTTTGAATATTTAAGAAAAAAAAATATTCAAGTTTGAAGTTGCACGATTAAAAATTCTGAAATTTTGATGCTTCACATTCGAAATTTTCCCAATTTGGAAGATTAGAATTGAAAACATGACTTTTGATCTTCAAAATGATCCAAATTTAAAAATTGTTAAATATAAATCTTTAAAATTGAAGAGTTTTTAATTTTGAAAATTATCCAACTTTGAAGTTTTACAATTAAAAATACTGTAATTTTGATGCTTATCATTCGAAATGTCATCAATTTGGAAGATTTATAATTGAAAACTTTACTTTTGATCTTCAAATTCATCAAAATTTTATAATTATTATTTGTTCAACTTTAAAATTGAAGAGTTTTCAATTATAAATCTGCAAAATTGAGGAATTTCAAACGATGAAAATTGAAGAATTTTCAATTGTAATTCTTCAAAAAATGTAAGAATTTTGATTTATACTTCTTTAAAATTGAACCGTTATCAATTGGATCTCTTCAACATTATAGAATTTTGAATTATAAATCATTAAAATTGAACAGTTTTTGATTTTGAGAATTTAAAATGATAAATTATGAAATTTTAAGTTTTACATTTTAAAAATCTGTAATTTTGATGCTTTGCATTTGAAATTTCTCTAGTTTGGAAGATTTATAATTGAAAACTTGATTTTTGATCTTCAAAATGATCAAAATTTAAAAATTGTTAAATATAAATCTTTACAATTGAAGAGTTTTTAATTTTGAAAATTGAAAAAAAATTATTCAACTTTGAAGTTTTACAATTAAAAATGCTATAATCTTGATGCTTTACATTCGAAATGTCATTAATTTGGAAGATTTATAATTGAAAACTTGACTTTCTACCTTAAAAATCGTCCAAACTTAGGAATTTTTAATTATAAATCTTTGAAATTGAAGAAATTTTAATTTTGAAATAAAAAAAAATAATATTCAAGTTTGAAGTTTTACAATTAAAAATGCTGTAATTCTGATGCTTCACATTCGAAATTTCCCCAATTTGGAAGATTTATAATTGAAAGCTTGACTTTTGATCTTCAAAATCATCCAAATTTAAAAATTGTTAAATATAAATCTTTAAAATTGCAGAGTTTTTAATATTGAAAATTTAAAAAAAAAGTTATTCAAGTTTGAAGTTTTACAATTGAAAATTCTGTAATTTTGATGATTTATATTAGAATGTTCGTCAATTTGGAAGATTTAGAATTGAAAAATTAACATTTGATCTTCAAATTTATCATCATTTATTCAACTTTAAAATTGAAGAGTTTTCAATTATGAATCTGCGAAATTGAGGAATTTCAAACGATGAAAATTAAGAATTTTCAATTGTAATTCTTCAAACAATCTGAACATTTTGATTTATACTTTTTTTAAATTAAACAGTTTTCAATTGGAACTCTTCAACATTATAGAACTTTGAATTATAAATCATTAACATTGAAAAGTTTTTTATTTTGACAATTTACAATTATAAATTATGAAATTTTAAGTTTAAAAATTTAAATTTTAAATTTTTAACATTTTAACATTTTTAACATTAAAAAATCTGTAATTTTGATGCTTGGCATTCGAAATTTCTTCAATTTGGAAGATTTATAATTAAAAACTTCACTTCTTATCTTCAAAATAATCCAAATTTAGGAATTTTTATTTATACATTTTAAAATTGAACAGTTTTCAATTGTAACTCTTCAAAAATGTAGAACTTGGAATTGTAAATGTATAAAATTTTCAATTTTGAAAATTGATAAATAAAAATTATTCATGTTTGAAGTTTTACAATGAAAAATTCTGTAATTTTGATGATTTACATTCGAAAATTCTTCGATTTGGAAGACTTATAATTGAAAACTTGACTTTTGCTCTTCAAAATGATCAAAATTTAAGAACTTTCATTTATACATCTTTAAAATTGAAAAGTGTTTTATTTTGAAAATGCCCAGTTCAAAATTATACAATTTACTTCAATCAAATCAATTCAAATTGATGATCAGTCAAACAAAGAAACGTGTAATAAGTGTGCGGCAGTGCGCTATTTTTGCTAGTAAATATAATAATATAAAATGTATAATAACGATGAAAAATAAAAGGTTTTAAATAAACAAATTAATTCGGTTCAGAATTTAATTTAAAAACTAGAGCCCTTTAGCAAATCTACAAGTGTAAATATTCTTTTTTCGCAATAAGAAGCGGAAAGATAATATACAATAAATAGGGAGTGACTTTTGTAAAGGGTCATAACAGACCTGTCGTGAAAGGAAATTGGAGGGTGAAGTATGGCAGATGGAGCGTTCTTTAAAAAAAGAATCAATATTATCCCGCAAAGAAATTCTGCGATGGCCTCAAGAATATGTAAATACAGAAAGGAAGAAAGGAATAAGCTAAATTGTAACTAAAGCCGAAAAAATGTAATAAAATGTATTATATTTTATTTGTATTTATATTATATTATTTATATATTTATAAATTCATTTATAATCCAGTCAATTAAATTTATTAATTTATTTTATGAGATAGGGTCGGAAAGAATCAGATATTATCGAATAGGATAGGTCAGAATCGAATTGGAGCGGATAGGATAGGATCGGATAAACCCATATAGGATGGGATTGGATCTGATAGAAACAAGTACTATCAGATAGGATCGGATTGAATCAGATATGATTGGATAGAATCAGATCAGATATAAGCGTATGGGATCGGATGCAATCGGATAGGGTTGGATAGAATCGGATAGGATCAGATATAATCGGATTGGATCGGATATAATCGAAAAGGAACGGATGTAATCAAGTATGATCAGATAGGATGAGATAGAGCGGTATAGGATAGGATTGGATCTGACAGAATCAAGCAGGATGAGATAGAATCGAATATCATCAGATATAATCAGATAGGATCGGATGGAATCAGTTACAATTGGATAGAATCAAATAGGAAAGGATATAATCAGATGGGATCGGATAAAATAGTATTAGATCGGATTGGATAGGATAGAACCAAATAGGATCATATAGATAGAATCAGATATGATCGAATAGGATCAGATAGGATGATATAGAATCGTACAGGATAGGATCGGACAGAATCAAACTGAATTGGATAGAATCGAATAGAACCATATAGGATTTGAAATAATCAAATAGGATCGGATAGATTCAGATATGATTGGACAGAATGGGATTGGGTCGGATAAAATCGAATAGGATCGGATAGAATCAAATAGGATTTGATAGAATTTAATATTATCAGAATAGGATAGGATCAGATAAAACTAAATATAATTGGATAAAATCAGATAAGATCGGATATAATCAGATCGGATAGAATCAGATGAGATCAG
>CAKNYM010050160.1:6416-17503 GCA_932195095.1 Andricus curvator | reverse complement strand
ATATAACCGGTTTGGATTGAGTAGAATCGGATAGAACCAGGTAGGATCGAATACGATCGGATATAATCGAAAAGGATCAGATAGAATCAGATGCAATCAGGTAGGATCAGATAGGATAATATAGAATCGTATAGGATAGGTTAGGATCGGGCAGAATCAAACAGGATTGGATAGAGTCGGATTGGGTCTGATAAAATCAGATATGATCGGATAAAATAGGATTGGATCGGATAGAATAAAGTTGGATTGGATAGGCTCGGATAGAATCAGATAGGATTGGGTAGAAGAATCAAATAAGATCGTGTAGAAGTGGATAGGATTGGATAGCATCGAATAGGGTCGGCTAGAATCAGATATGATCGAATAGGATCAGATCGGATGATATAGAATCGTATAGGATAGGATCGGACAGATTCAAACAGGATTGGATAGAATTGAATAGATCAAGATAGGATCTGACATAATCAGATAGGATCGGACAAAATCGGATTAGGTGGTATAAAATCGAATAGGATCGGATATAATCAAAAAGGATTGGATACAATCGAATAGTATCAGATAAAATCAGATATAATTGGATAGCATCAGATAGGGTCGAATAGAATCAGATCCGATCAGATCGGATAGAATCAGATGGGATTGGCTAAAATTGGGTTTGATCAGGTAGAGTAAAATTGAATTGGATACAATAGACCCAAATAGGATTGGATATGAGCTGATAGAATCAGATAGGGTCGGATAGAATCATATAGGATCTGGTAGAATCGGATAGGATTGGATAGAATCAGATATGATAGTGTAGTATCAGATATAATCGGATTATATAGAATCGGATAGAACCAGGTAGGATCAAATAGGATCGGATATAATCGAAAAGGATCAGATAAAATCGGATTAATCAGGTAGGATCAGATAAGATGATATAAAATCGTATAGGATAGGTTATGATCGGGCAGAATCAAACAGGATTGGATAAAATCGGATTATTTCTAATAAAATCAGATCTGATTGGATTGGATAGAATAAAAATCGGATATAATTAGATAGGATTGGGTAGAATCGGATAGAATCAGATAGGTTCGGGTAAAATCGGATAGGATTGGATAGAATCGGATATAATAGAAAAGGGTCAGATAGAATCGGATGTAAGCAGGTAGGATCAGATAGAATGATATAGAATCGTATAGGATAGGATCGGAAAGAATCGAACAGGATTGGATAGAATCGAATAGACCAAGATAGGATCCGACATAATCAAATAGGATCAGATAGGGTCGGACAGAATCGGATTGGGTCGAAAAAAATCGAATAGGATCGGATAGAATAAAGTAGGATTTGATAGAAACGAATAGTATCAGATAGTACAGATAAATGAGATATAATTGGATAGAATCAGATAGGATCGGATAGAATCAGATGGGATCGGCTAAAATCGGGTTTGATCGGATAGAATAAAATCGAATAGGATAGAATAGACCCATATAGGATTGGATATGAGATGGAAAACCGAACAGGATCAGATGAAATCAGATATGATATGATAGCATGAAATATAATCGGATTGGATTGTATAGAATTGGATAGAACCAAGTAGGTTCAAATAGGATCGGATATAATTGAAAAGGATCAGATAGGATCGGATGCAACCAGGTAAGATCAGATAGGATGATATCAAATCGTATAGGATAGGACAGGATCGGACAGAAGCAAACAGGATTGGATAGAATCGAATACACCCAGATAGTATCCGGCAGAAGAAAAAAGGATCGGATAGAATCAGATAGGATCGGACAAAATAGGATTGGGTCGGATAAAATCGAATATGATTGGATAGAATCGAGTCCCTTTTGGTTGAATTTATCTTTTTTTTTTTTGAAATATTAACTATTACATGTTTTGATGAGAATTCATTTTTTTTGTGAAAGAAATTGGTTTCAAGTTGAACTAATTTGTAAAAAATGCATTTTTGTTGTTGCAGATTCATCATTTATTTTAATTCGAAATTCCACTATTTTCTTTTTTTTCTGTTTGTTTTTTGTAAATCGTTGAAAGAGGGACAAGTTAGCTGTGACGACTTTTTTTTAACTCGCGTATTTGAAAAAAAAAATTTTAATTTTGGATTTTCAGAAAAAGCGCCGTCATTTGGGTAATAATTAGACATTTTTAAATTTTACTGCAGTTTTCGAAAGATTGGGAAGTCTTTCTCTAAAATCAAAAACGAAAAGTCAAATATCTTAATTATTTAAAAAATACAGCTCTTAAAAATATAAATCTTTTTTTTAATGAAATCTATTCAAATTGCTCATCAAACCGTTGTGGCCGATTTTTGAAAAAAGTTTATATTATTTTTTATTTAATAAGAAATTTTTATTATTTTTTATTTTTGAAGTGTACCGTTTTTTAACAAATACTTGGATTCATTGAAAACTATCCCTCCCTTCACTTTCCCCACCAACACTTCTTCACTCCTTTCCCGACTTCCTTAAACCCTACTTTCCCCTCCTATCACTCCCCTTACTCTCTTCCCATCATTTCCTTTACTTCACGGCGTCTCATTTTACATAACCTCATTTCCCTTCACTCCCACCCTTTCAGTTCAACCTCATTTTCCGTACTTTCCTTTCATTTACCCTACTTTCCCATCCCTCCCTCCACCTCCCAAACTCCCTCGCATTAATCTACTACCCCTTCCCCCACTCTCTTTTCATAATTTCCTCTACTTCCTCTACCTTATTTCCCATATTTTCCCTCTCCTTGTTTTCCCTCACTCCCCCTCCCCCTTTTCTGCTTCTCTTCATTCCCTTCCTTTCTCTACTACCGTCTCCTTCCCCTCTTCTCACTGCCCTCCCTCCCTTCTCATAATTCCCTCTGCTACCCCTCCTTAGTTTCTGGCACTTCCCCTCCCATCATTTAAACCTCATTTCAGCTACTTTCCCTCACTTTCCCTTCTTTACCTACATCCCCAAGCCCTCCTTCCCAACGAGTTGAAAATTAATCTTTTTTGTTTGAGGATTCAACTATGTATTTTGGATTTAAAATAAAAGTATTTTTTGTTCGAAATATCACTATATTGCATTTTTTCAATATTGAAATGTTTCTATCTCCAAAACGATATGTGATAAGAATGTGTTCGTTAAAGGCGAAGGAGCTTTAACAAAAGAGAATTCACAATCACCGAATTATAGTTGTCAATGCTTTGACCTTTAATTTCAAAAGGTGTGTGCACAAATGTGTGGGGGGGGGGGTACAAAGATCGAGCGCGTAGCGCGAGAATCAACAGTCGCGCGCCCTAGGCGCGCTCAAACTTGCGAGCGAAACGAGCCGCGCGCGATGAAAATGTACACGCGCAGCGAGCAGATTTTTTCAATTGAAGATTCATCATTTCCGTTATAAATTCAAATTTAATCTTTTTTGTTGAAAATTAAACTTTTTGGTTGAAAATGTCACTATTTTCTTGAAAATTTGACTTTTTTGGTAGAAAATTCATCCAATGGATTGAAAATTCAATTACTTGGTTGAAAGTTGAACTATACTTTATTAAAAATTCATTCTTCACTAAAGATTCATCATTTTAGTTAAAAATCTATTTCTTTGCTGAAAATTCACGTATTTTCTAGAAAATTTGTCTTTTTTATAGAAAAATCATCTTTTTAGTTGAAAATTAATCTTTTTGGCATTTTTTCAATATTGAAATGTTTCTATCTCCAAAACGATACGTGATAAGAATGTGTTCGTTAAAGGCGAAGGAGCTTTAACAAAAGAGAATTCACAATCATCAAATTATAGTTGTTAATGCTTTGACCTTTAATTTCAAAAGGTGTGTGCACAAATGTGGACTATGACTTCTTTCATGTTTTAACTATTTCTGAAATCTTAAGCAATTGAAAATATGATTTCATGATGGGCTAATTATTTTTAAAGAAAAAATAACTATTTTAGTTAATATTTTGACTCATTTCCTAATGTTTCTTTTGAAAATTATATAGCCTCAGTTTATTTTCAAAAACAATGTTTTTATCATAATAATAAGCAATACAAATTATGAACATTTAGACATTTATTTTATTTTACTTTTATTTACATTTTCAAAGACAATATTACATCCTTCTAATTTTAGTAACCAATACAAAATTATGAACGTTTCGAATTTTATTTTATTTAAATTTTCAAAGAATATGACGTCCATCTAATTGTAACTATTATTTTAATCTTGAACAATTAAAAATTTAAAAAAAATTTAAACAATGTGTTCATCCTTGGCTTATATGTCTTTGAAGAAAACGGAGTCAACTAAGTATACCTTTTCGATGACTTTTTTCTATGATGCTTGGTAAATTCCCAAGAATGTTTAATTATTTAAACAATTTCGATTAAAAAATTAAGAGTTTGGCCATTTTTTAACGAATGGGCTCAATTTGTTTACGGAATTACCAAGAATGTATTTGCAATAACTCTTTCTACGAGACTTTGCAAATGTACAATAATTATTAATTATTTAAACAATTTTCATAAACTTTCAGAGTTTGGCTATTTTTCAAGAAATAGGCACAATTTGTTTACGGAGTCAACTAAGAATATCCTTCCGATGACTCTTTTCTATGTTGCTTTATAAATGTACAAGAAGTGTTAATTATTTAAACAATTTCCATTGAAAAATTCGGAGTTTGGCTATTTTTCATTAATAGGTTCAGTTTTTTACAAAATTAACTAAGAATATCTTTCCGGTGACTCTTTTCTATAATTCTCTGCAAATTTCAAACATTTATTAATTATTTAAACAATTTTCATAAACAAATGAAGAGTTTGTCTATTTTTTAAGGAATAGGCTCAATTCGTTTCTGGAATGAATAAAGAATGTATTTCCAATAACTCTTCTTTACGATACTTTGCACATTCACAATAATTATTAATTATTTAAACAATTTTTATAAACATGTTCAGAGTTTGGCTATTTTCCAAGGAATAGGCACAATTTGTTTACGGAGTCAACTGAGAATGTCTTTCCAATGACTCTTTTCTATTTTGCTTTGTATATTCACAAGAATTATATATTATTTAAACAATTTCTATCGAAAAATTAAGAATTTTGCCATTATTAAACGAATGGGCTCAATTTGTTCACGGAATTACCAAGGATGTATTTCCAATAACTCTTTTCTGCGAAACTTTGCAAATTTGCAATCATTATTAATTATTGAAACAATTTTTATAAACATATTCAGAGTTTGGCTATTTTTCAATGAATAGGGACAATTTGTTTACGGAGTCAACTAAGAATATCTTTCCGATGACTCTTTTCTATGTTGCTTTGTAAATTTACAAGAATTATTAATTATTTAAACAATTTCTATCGAAAAATTAAGAATTTTGCCATTTTTAAACAAATGGGCTTAATTTGTTTACGGAATTACCAAGGATGTATTTCCAGTAACTCTGTTCTCCGAGACTTTGCAAATTTGCAATAATTATTAATTATTCAAACAATTTTCATAAACTTTCAGAGTTTGGCTATTTTTCAAGGAATAGGCACAATTTGTATACGGAGTCAACTAAGAATATCTTTCCGATTACTCTTTTCTATGTTGTTTGGTAAAGTTACCAGAATTATTAATTATTTAAACAATTTCGATAAAAAAATTAATAGTTTGGCCATTTTTTAACGAGTGGGCTCAGTTTGTTTACGTGATTGCCAATAATGTATTTTCAGTAACTCTTTTCTACGAGATTTTGAAAATTTATAATAATTATTATTAATTATACAAACAATTTTTACGAAATTATTCAGAGTTTGGCTGTTTTTCTAGGCATAATTTGTTTACAGAGTTAACTAAGAATATCTTTCCGATGACTCTTTTCTATGTTGCTTTGTAAATTTACAAGAATTATTAATTATTTAAACAATTTTATAAACCAATTAGGAATTCGGCTATTTTTCAATGAATACCCTGGCGGACCGAACGAACGGAGCGGATACGCTACAGCGTATCCTTATAGTATCCACATCGTATCCTCTCCTATCATGCAAGAAAAACTCATTTAAAAGGGAAGATGAACATTTCACTTGTTGAAATTCGGATTTTACGTGAAATTTTGCGTTAAAAGGTCACGGAGTAATCGCAATATTTTTTCTTGCAACATTAAAAACTTTAAAAAAATATAATACTTATCGATAATATGGGCTGAAGGCGACTTCAAACGCATCGTCGACGGATAATGCCTATGAACTGCTACTGAACGACGATGCATTTGAAGTCGCCTTCAGCGCACTTCATCGATAAGTATTATATATTTTAAAAGTTTTTAATGTTGCAAGAAAAACTATTGCAGTTACTCTGTGACCTTTTAACTCAAAATTTCACGTAGAATCCGAATTTCAACAAGTGAAATGTTAATCTTTCTTTTTTAATGAGTTTTTCTTGCATGATACTGAGAGGATACGATGTGGATACTATAAGGATACGCTGTAGCGTATCAGTTCCGTTCGTTCGGTCCGCCAGGGTAGGCTCAATCTTTTACAAAATTAACTAAGGGTATCGTTCCGATGACTTTTGTCTTTGGTATTAAATTCATGAAAAAATGCAACTGGTTGAAAATTAATCTTTTCTGGTTGAGGATCCAACTATATATTTTGGATTTAACATAAAAATATTTTTTGTTCGAAATATCAAGTAAATTGAATTTTTTCAATATTGCAATGTTTCTATCTCCAAAACGATACGTGATAAGAATGTGTTCGTTAGAGGCGAAGGAGCTTTAACAAAAGAGAATTCACAATCACCGAATTATAGTTGTCGATGCTTTGACCTTTAATTTTAAAAGGTGTGTGCACAAATGTGGGGGAGGGGGGATATAAAGATCGAGCGCGTAGCGCGAGAATCAACTTTCGCGGGCTCCAACTTGCGAGCGATGAAAATGTACCCGCGCAGCGAGCAGAATTTTTTGATTGAAGATTCATCATCTTAGTTAAAAATTCAGATTTAATCTTTTTTGTTGGAAATTTAACTTTTTGGTTGAAAATGTAAATATTTTCTTGAAAATTTGACTTTTTTGGTAGAAAATTCATCCGATGGATTGAAAATTCAATTACTTGGTTGAAATTTGAACTATACTTTATTAAAAATTCATTCTTCACCAAAGATTCATCATTTTAGTTAAAAATCTATTTCTTTGGTTGAAAATTCACGTATTTTCTTGAAAATTCGTCTTTTTTATAGAAAAATCATCTGTTTAGTTGAAAATTAATCTTTTTGGTATCAAATTCGTGAAAAAATGCAACTGATTAAAAATTAATCTTCTTTGGTTGAGGATCCAACTATGTATTTTGGATTTAAAATAAAAATATTTTTTATTCTAAATAATATTTAAATATCAACTATATTGCATTTTTTCAATATTAAAATGTTTCTATCTACAAAACGATACGTGATAAGAATGTGTTCGTTAAAGGCAAAGGAGCTTTAACAAAAGAGAATTCACAATCACCAAATTATAGTTGTCAATGCTTTGACCTCTAATTTTAAAAGGTGTGTGCACAAATGTGTGGGAAGGGGGATACAAAGATTGAGCGCGTAGCGCGATAATCAACAGTCGCGCGCCCTAGGCGCGCTCAAACTTGCGAGCGCAGCGAGCCGCGCGCAATGAAAATGTACCCGCGCAGCGAGCAGATTTTTTCAATTGAAGATTCATCATTTTAGTTAGAAATTCAAATTTAATTTTTTTTTTGAAAATTAAACTTTTTGGTTGAAAATGTAACTATTTTCTTGAAAATTTGACTTTTTTGGTAGAAAATGCATCCAATGGATTGAAAATTCAATTACTTGGTTGAAAGTTGAACTATACTTTATTAAAAATTCATTCTTCACTAAAGATTCATCATTTTAGTTAAAAATCTATTTCTTTGGTTGAAAATTCACGTATTTTTTTGAAAATTCGTCTTTTTTATAGAAAAATCATCTGTTTAGTTGAAAATTAATCTTTTTGGTATCAAATTCGTGAAAAAATTCAACTGATTAAAAATTAATCTTCTTTGGTTGAGGATCCAACTATGTATTTTGGATTTAAAATAAAAATATTTTTTGTTCTAAATATCAACTATATTGCATTTTTTCAATATTGAAATGTTTCCATCTACAAAACGATACGTGATAGGAATGTGTTCGTTAAAGGCGAAGGAGCTTTAACAGAAGAGAATTCACAATCACCAAATTATAGTTGTCAATGCTTTTACCTCTAATTTTAAAAGGTGTGTTCAGAAATGTGGGGGGGGGGATATACAGACCAAGCGCGTAGCGCTGAATAAACATATTATCGAGCGCGAAGCGCGAAAACCAAAAAACGTGCGACCTAGACTTATTTTATTAAAGACTCATCATTTTAGTTAAAAATTCAAATTTAATTTTTTTTTTTAATTAAACTTTTTGGTTGAAAATGTAACTATTTTGTTGAAAATTGGACTTTTTTGGTTGAAAATTCATCCAATGGGTTGAAAATTAAATTTCATGGTTGAAAGTTGAACTGCTTTATTAAAAATTCATTTTTTACTAAAGATTCATCATTTTAGCTAAAAATCTATTTCTTTGGTTGAAAATTCATGTGCTTTCTTGAAAATTCGTCTTTTTGATAAAAAAAATAATCTTTTTTGTTTGAGGATTCAAATAAGTATTTTGGATTTAAAATAACAGTATTTTTTGTTCGAAATATCAACTATATTGAATTTGCTCTATATTGAAATGTTTCTATCTACAAAACGATACGTGAAAAGAATGTGTTCGTTAAAGGCGAAGGAGCTTCAACAAAAGAGAATTCACAATAACCAAATTATAGTTGTCAATGCTTTGACCTTTAATTTTAAAAGGTCTGTGCACAAATGTGGGGGGGATACAAAGATCGAGCGCGTAGCGCGAGATAAATATATTATCGAGCGCGAAGCGCGAGAACCACAGTACGCGCGCTCTCGATTTATTTTATTGAAGATTCATCATTTTAGTTAAAAATTCAAATTTAATCTTTTTGTTGAAAATTACAATTTTTGGTTGAAAATGTAACTATTTTGTTGATAATTTGTCTTTTTTGGTAGAAAATTCATCCAATGGGTTGAAAATTCAATTACTTGGTTGAAAGTTGAACTACTTTATTAAAAATTCATTTTTTACTGAAGATTCATTATTTTAGTTAAAAATCTATTTCTTTGGTTGAAAATTCATGTTTTTTTTTGAAAATTCGTCTTTTTGATAGAAAAATAATCTTTTTCGGTTGAGGATTCAAATAAGTATTTTGGATTTAAAATAAAAATATTTTTTGTTCGAAATATCAACTATATTGAAGTTGTTCAATATTGAAATGTTTCTATCTCCAAAATGATACGTGATAAGAATGTTTTCGTTAATGGTGAAGGAGCTTTAACAAAAGAGAATTCACAATCACCAAATTACAGTTGTCAATGTGGGGGGGGGGATACAAAGACCGAGCGCGTAGCGCGAGATAAATATATTATCGAGCGCGAAGCGTGAGAACCAAAAGACGCGCGCCCCAGGCGCATTCAAACTTGCGAGCGAAGTGAGCCGCGCGCGATGAAAATGTACCCGCGCAGCGAGCAGATTGTTTCAATTGAAGATTCATTTTAGTTAAAAAATACAAATTTAATCTTGTTTGTTGAAAATTATACATTTTGTTTTAAAATGTAACTATTTAGTTGAAAATTTGACTTTATTAAAAATTTATTTTTTACTAATGATTCATCATTTTAGTTAAAAATCTATTTCTTTGGTTGAAAATTCGTCTTTTTGACAGAAAAATAATCTTTTTAGTTGAAATTTAATAGTTTTGGTATTAAATTCGTGAAAAAATGCAATTGATTAAAAATTAATCTTTTTTAGTTGAGGATCCAACTATGTATTTTGGATTTAAAATAAAAATATTTTTTGTTCTAAATATCAACTATATTGCATTTTTTCAATATTAAAATGTTTCTATCTACAAAACGATACGTGATAAGAATGTGTTCGTTAAAGGCAAAGGAGCTTTAACAAAAGAGAATTCACAATCACCAAATTATAGTTATCAATGCTTTGACCTTTAATTTTAAAAGGTGTGTTCAAAAATGTGGGGGGGGGGGGGTACAAAGACCGAGCGCGTAGCGTGAGATAAATATATTATCAGACGCGAAGCGCGAGAACCATCCGTCGCGCGCCTTAGTCGCGCTCAAACTTGCGAGCCGCGCGCCCAGCGCGCGATGAGAATGTGCCCGCTCAATTATTTGGTTGAAAGTTGAATTATTTTATTAAAAATTCATTTTTCCTAAGGATTCAGCATTTTAGTTAAAAATCTATTTCTTTGGTTGAAAATTCATGCATTTTTTTTTTAATTCGTCTTTTTTACAGAAAAATCATCTTTTTAGTTTAAAATTAATGGGTTTAGTATTAAATTTATGAAAAAACGCAATGAGTTGAAAATGAATCGTTTTTGGTTGAGGATTTAACTATGTATTTTGGATTAAAAAGACAAATATTTTTTGTTCGAAATATCAACTATATTGCATTTTTTCAATATTGAAATGTTTCTCTCTCCAAAACGATACGTGATAAGAATGTGTTCGTTAAATGCGAAAGAGCTTTAACAAAAGAGAATTCCCAATCACCAAATTATAGTTGTCAATCTTTTTTGTTGAAAATTAAACTTTTTGGTTGAAAATGTAAGTATTTTGTTGAAAATTTGACTTTTTTGGTAGAAAATTTATCCAATGGGTTGAAAATTCAATTACTTGGTTGAAAGTTGAACTACTTTATTAAAAATTCATTTTTACTAAAGATTCATCATTTTAGTTAAAAATCTATTTCTTTGGTTGAAAATTCATGTTTTTTTTTTTTGAAAATTCGTCTTTTTGATAGAAAAATAATCTTTTTCGGTTGAGGATTTAAATAAGTATTTTGGATTTAAAATAAAAATATTTTTTGTTCGAAAGATCAACTAAATTGCATTTTTTCAATATTGAAATGTTTCCATCTACATTTCTACAAAACGATACGTGATAAGAATGTGTTCGTTAAAGGCGAAGGAGCTTTAACAAAAGAGAATTCACAATCACCAAA
>CAKNYM010050159.1:226374-250178 GCA_932195095.1 Andricus curvator | reverse complement strand
TCATGTTAACGATGAAGGTAAGCGATTTCAGAGCAGAAATATACTTTGAAGACGAATAACCCCCAATGTCGATCATTTTTTAATACAATTTGTTCATAACAATTAACTTTGCAAGTTAACAATTTTTTTGTCTTTCCCATACCCCTGTGCATTAAATACAAGGGACGAGAAGTATAAGAAAAATTTTGTCTAGAAGATAAAAAATGAAATTTAAAAAATCGACATTTTTTCGCTGTTTTCATTAACATAACAATTAAATAAACAAAACAAAATAAAAAATCTACTCTCACCATTTTCTGAAAAATGTAGTTCTGAATTTTTCAAAAAAAAAATCTAAAATCGGTGCATAATTACGTTCTAAATGTCATTTTGAACCTCGTTTTTCAATTTCACCCCACTGTGCATCGCGTCGACAATCAGATTGGTTACATTTTAAATAAGCGCGGCAACGGTAACCAGTTCGGTTGTTGCAGCGACGCATGCGTATTGCGAAAGGGCAGCAGAATGAGAAACACTCCTTTCTAGCCTGGCTTGAGCTCGAGCTAGTGAGAAATACAAGCTAGAACCAGGCTGGGCCTACTGGCCTGGCCCAAGCGTGAAAACGGGAAGTAACATAGCGATTTCCGTATAGGTGCGAAAGATTGAGGCTATATTCTTAATCGCTCTCTTACTTAGAGGGAAAAAGTTGTGGATATTTCAAGGAAAAAACTGTAGAGTCCTTCAACAGTTTAACAGGAATGAAGAATCACTTCCTGCTCCAACTCGTATCCTCCTAATGAAAAGACTCATCATCCCTTCCTTTGACTACAGATGTGTGGTATATGACGATATTACTGATGAGCTGAATGCCAAGCCTGAGCGTACGCTTGAGAGGATTTATTAGGATGGGTTCAGGGTCGGTTTTTCGAAAAATTCTTCCTATTTTGTTTCATAATCGGAAATGTAAGTACAATAGCAGTGCCACTCAGTGTAAGCTGTCTCTGCGTTTTCGCCGCGTGACCTGATTTCACCCTTGGTGAAACGTTCGAGGCAGATACCCTGCTGCGATTCGAATTATCCGGAACGAATGATCCGTTCATTGTTGTGAGATTAGGACCAGGCACAAAAACTGAAATTATGAAAGTATGGCTTAATTCAATTTTAATTAGCCGAATCAATAGTTTTCTAGTGAAGAAATTCTGCGAAATCGTTGACCAATTCCTTTACCAAACATTTGTACTAATCTTCAGTTAAACACTACTGATTCACTCAGGAAGGCTTGGTACTAAATAAATTAGCAGTTTTTTACAAAAGATTATGGGAAATGCTTACTGAAGCAATTACTAGACGACTGCGCAGTATTTCAGTAGGACAAAACTATGCGTATTCAGATGTAGAGGATATGTTTATCCGCCGGTTGATACAAACAAAGCCGTGGCCAGGGGGGGGGGGGGTTTGATCCCCCCGAAATTCTTGAAACATGTACATAATATACATATACTCTCCTGTGTGCCACTGTATATTCCCCCCCCCATCTCCGAAGTTTTTTTTGCTGCATATTCCTCCCCGAAAATTTTTTCTGGCTACGGCCTTGGATAAAAATCATCATTTCCACCTGGTGCACTTAAAATTGAAAATTGAATTTTGAAAAAATCTGCTCGCTGCGCGGGCACATTCTCATCACCTTACCCCTTTCGGGGTAAGCGTGATTCACTCGGTGAGGAAGGGAGTATTGTGGGGAGGGGGTATGGAATTTTACATTGATCTAGAATTCCCGTGTTATTCATTTGAATGACACGTTCGTTCCGCAACACTGCTGCGACCCAGGTTGCTAATCAATCTCTCTAGCGATCACCTCAAGTGAAGAGCCTCACAAAGTCATCATGTGAAGCTCCCCACTCTGGCCCATTAGTATCCCAGATGTTTTGCTCCAGGCGACATTCACTCCACTGACACACTTTTTATAAACTATTTGTCGTCACACTTTTCTATCCTGATATACATACCTCTCTAACTTCCTTAGCGTCCATGAATTTTTGCATGCAATCTCTTGTGTTTCTGTGGCTTCTTATGCCTCTTCGAATTACTCATTGACGCATTCTAACCATTCTTTCTGTGGTCTGCCTCTGAGCACACTGCCATTTACTTTGCCTTGATAAACTTGTTCCGTTAGTCGTTCATCTTTCATTCTCTCAACATCCCAAACCATCTCAAAGAATTTCTTTCACATATGTCAACTAGTGTCTCCTCCATACCAGATTCGTTGAAGATCATGTCATTACTCACTTCGTCCATCATTGTTTTTCCGCATATAATGCGCAGGAATCTCATATTAATCCCGTTAATTTTATTCTTATCCTTTTCTCGATAGGTCCAGGTCTCGCTACCATACAGCACAGTCGATGTAAATATAGAATTATGTATTGCGATTTTAGCTTTACTTGATATATTTTTACTTCTGATAATAGTCTCTGCTCTACCAATAACCTTCTTACCCTCGTTTATACGGCTATCTAACTCTCCATCTATCTTTCCGCCACTAGTGAATAGGCTACCAAGATATACGTACTTATCAACTTGTTCTATTCTTTTTTCATTCTGGACATGTTGCACATTGTTTGCTCACCTTTTCCTTCAAATACCATAATTTTTGTTTTATTTACGTTAATTTCGGAGCCCATGTTCTGCATGCTTGTATTCAGTTTGTTCAACATTCCTTGCAAATCTTCGATTGACTCTGTCATACCAACCTTATCATCTGCGAAAGCTAACCACGTATCCTCACTGTCTCGAGATCCACACCTTCTGCGTAGAAGAGGGCGATTCTTAGAAACTTGTCCATGAATATATTAAATAGCCATGAGGACATAACGCACCCTTGTCTAACACCTTGCATAATATCGAACCAGTCACTTAGTTTCCCAAGAACCCTCACACTCCCTTCGGTATCAGCATGTATTGTTTTTATTGCTTGGAGGAGCCATCCATTGACTCCGTAATCTTTCAGGACTTCCCAAAGTTCACTTCGATCCACCTTGTCAAAACGCTTTTTCTAGAACAATAAATGCGCAGAAAACTTTTTTCATTACTCTCAAAATTTCTTCTGTGATATGTCCTCAGCTAAATATTTGATCTGTACATGATCTTCCTGGCATAAGTCCACTTTGAACTTCTTATATATTTTCTCCTGTTATTTTCATTACCCCAAGAATAAGTATTTTTGAATATATTTTACTTACGATAAAAGATAAAAGCCCACACTTGTAGTTATTTACTAACTACAAGAAACTATCCACCTAGAAACACTACCCGAATCGGGTAGTATCACGCCTACCCTGAAAGGGAAATGGCTTAATGGTATACTACTTACTACGACTACTACGATACTGAATAAGCTGACACCTCTGTAATTATTGCAGTTACTTTTATCTCCTTTTTCTTTGTATATTGCTACGATAATCACTTTTTTCCCGTCATCTGGAGCATCTCCCATCTCGATATATGAATTTATCAATTCGCACAACCTGTGCGGTATATTGTCGCACCGTATTTAAGCATTTCAGCGTTAATACTGTCTACAACAGCAGCCTTACCATTCTTTAAGTTTTTAATTATATCCCTGACCTCAGAGGCACAGACTCTCTGAATTGGGGTTTCTAACGTATCGCGTTCTATATCGCAGTTGTGGTGCCCTATAGCTTGGCCTCCCAATAACTCCTTAAAAAACTCTTTCAAAGCTTCAAGTATCCCGTCGATATTTCACCGTTGCTATTTCTCATGTGGACTAACTCTGTACTTCTACTTTCTTTCATACTGATCATCGCCAATGTATAAAACAGTTTCTTGCTTTCTTTAAAATTACTTTGCATTTCCTTCTGCTCTTCTGCTCTGATTTTATCTTTATATTCCTTAAATGCTAGTTTTACTCTCCTCTTTTTGTGTCTGTGATCATTTTCAGGTCTAGTTCTCTCCTCATCGCTCAGGCCTGTGATGTTGAACTTTCTGTCATACGCTTTTCTCTTTTCTCGGGTAGTTTCTCAACCTTGATTCACGTTTGTTTCGTTTTTGTCCTCTCTCTTCTCCATCCCGGACGTAAATTTATTTTAAAGACTGCAAGGTAATGATCAGTATTGCATTCAGAGCATCTCATGACGTTTGTATCTTTTACTAGTTCTCTTAGTTTGTCATCCGCAACAACGAAGTCGATTATACTGAGGCTATCTCATCTACACCAGGTGTGCATGTAGATCATTTTATGCCTAAACCGTGTATTTGTAATAAAGAAGATCTTTTCTAAGCATAAGTTAACTAATATTTTTCCGTTATCTTTGGTTCTTGGATGCCCAAAAATACCTAGCACCCTTTCTGTACCCTGACGTTGGATGCCGACCCATCCGCTCATATCTCCTGGTAGGATGATTCTTTCACCATGATAGCAAGTACTTATAGCGTCATATAAAGTATTCCAGAAGACGTATTTCACTTCACTAGTGTACAGTTAACTGAGGCGTCACACACTATAATAAATAATCTTGTGATTCCTACTTTCATTCTAACCCACAACAATCTAGGAGATACCCATCTATCTGAGATGCTGTCTTGCTCTCTCATTCATAATAGAGTATTTCCATTAAGCCATAATATTTCAAAATGGCCGAATGATTCAGGACGATCATTCGTGTTTTAAACATTGAATCGCATGCAATATAATTTTCGAGGATCAATTAATTCTTTTAATTTAAGAAATTATTACTTTCGTGAACAATAGATAAGTTTGATTAAACATGGTCCTTTGAGTGAGTCGCTGATAAGAAATGCAACAATTTGCTCAAAACATTTTATATCAGGTAAATAAATGATATACATTTTACACAAGGCTGAAGTAATCAAGTTCTAACCTCCAAATTCAATTGCCTCATTTTACTCAATAAGTACTATCATTAAATATTTTTAAAATACTGATCGGTACTCTGGTTTTAAATAAAAGTGTATTGCGTAAAACAAAAGTTGCGAAAGTTTAGGTTAGTTGAAGTTACCACTTGAAAATTTCATTTCACGCAAAAATTATTAAATTAAACTGATTCTCCCTGTGTGTAAAAACTCTAATTTGAAAAAGAAGTACTGCTCAGTGTTTAAAAATGATTAAATTCTAGTATTTATTCAGTAAAGTGATAAGGGTTAAACAACCACCACAGGGTCCTATTGTGAGCAACTGCCATCTAACACCGGCTCCCAGCAGAAACGCGCTATATCACACTTATGGCCACGTCTCACAACTTTGAGATGGATTGCCACAGGGCACGATGAAATCACAACGACAGGCCGGCAAAACCCTCGTGTGTCTTGAGGACACGAAGCGACCCAAGGATGACAGCTTTCGGCATCCATCTCGCAAGTGCCATGGCATATTTTTGGCACATGGATATGGCTTTGAGGTTACGAACCAGTGATAGTTTCGCATCTCTGAGAGCAACTATCACAGGGTTAATTACTTGTACCGAATATTTTGGGTACAGTCGTTGCAGCTCTCTTTTGAGGTCTTGATACCTCTCCTCCTTTTCTTTCTCCTTGGCAGTGATGTTGTATTCGGACGAAGCCGAGAATTCGATCACGAATATAGTTCGTTTCTCAAAGTCTTGGAGAATGATGTCAGGCCTCGAGCGATGTCTCGGCCGCTTGTTCCGCCAATCATCTCGTGGTTTCCGACCATTTTTAGAAGAGGATCTCTGCAATTCGCAACAATGTAAGCTGTACTTAGAACAATTTAGTTATGAAGTTAGTGGAGATTCCGAAGTCCGCGTCCGCCTTGACGGCGTGAAATTTATAATCGCGGAACAGAGGAATTGATATGCAAGCTTTTATGCATATGCATGATCTTACGTGTGGTGATATTAAGGGCCTTAAGCTCGTTCTTCGTCCATTGAACCACCCCGAATGAGTAGAATACAAACCGGGATGGCAAGCATGTTAGTCGCAGATACCTTTTTCAAAGCCGACAGATTGGAAGACGAAATCTGTCTAAGAAGATGCTTGTATCTGCTTCGGAGAGACTCACTCACTGATGTTACAACCTGAATGCGGCTTTGTGGCACGCACAGGTATGTGTAGGTCACTCCAGTAGTAAGATGTCTAATGACACTTATATCCACACGCTCAGGGTCCTTGGGAACGCCAATAAGCTTTCCTTTCTTCAGATTAATTTTGGCACACTTGTCCAAACCAAAGTCCATCCCAATCTCTCCTGTGTATGTTTCGACGATAATAACGTCACACGATAATTTCTAGATGAGATAGTAAATCTGGTTTTCCAAAGAGGCATCAATCATTCTATGCATTTTACTATGTGTGGATGCACCTTCGAACTTTCCAAAAGACAGATGATGACTCTATGAGAGGTTGAATCGAAAGCTTGCCGGTAGTCAATCCAGGCCATTGACAGGACGCGCTGATGGGCTGCAGCGTCTATACAGACACACTTTTCAATTAGTAGGTTCTCTCGACACTCTCTAATACACCTTTTTTCGAACCAAGCTGATCGTACATCTCTCGCTAAACAGGCTGAATTCGTCTAACAATCCTGTTGTTTAGGATAGCTGTAGAGATCTTATACAGTGTGTTCAAAAAAGTTATTTATTGGCCTGTAATTCTCTGGGTCGGACAAGTTGCCTTTTTTCGGCAGGAGTACAGTGCGTCCTAACACCAGCCACTGCGGAATGGGCGTCTCCGACTTTAAATATAAGGTGAATATGCGGGCCAAATGTTGGTGTGTAAAAGTAAACTTCTTCCACCAGAAGTCCGTGATACGATCTGGTCCAGCAGCGGAAAATTATCTTCTTCCAACTTTAGTGTTTTTGTCATCTTTTATACCTGTCTCCAAAAAGTCTCTACCTCCTTGGGCTTGAGCTGATTTTTTATAGAAACAGGGAGATCGCTGAAGAGGCGCGATGGGTCAGTGAGAAACTGTTGATTCTTCTTGATCTATCTCTCCCTTTTCTGTATTCTCCTCCTTGCGTCAGATAACGGCCGTATTTTGTCAACAATATTTTGCTTGATTGTCAGCAGCTTTGACTTGTTCAGTGTGTGATTTAGGATCCTTAGTTCTTACGCGAACTTACGAACCCTTTCCGTGAACTGTCTACCAGATGTTACGTCGTCAATCACACATTAAAGACGGGACGCATTCTGTCTTGCCCATCCAATCTTCTTGTTCAGTTGATGCAAGCGTCTTTTTTTCTTTTGATCCATCGTCGGTTTTATCCTTCGATTTGAATCAGTCAAAGCTCTCACAGCACCATGAACTGAGAAATTGATGGTCGAGAGGTCGGACTCTTGCGAGATATCTCCGCGAAGGGAGGCATCCATTTCAGCCAGATCTTGGGGCTTAGGAGGAACTTGCATGTTAATGTTTCTCCTTGTCCTGAAATCGCAATCATCTCTCAGAACGTGCCTGCTTTTCGCGGTTGGTCTTAATGTCGCTTTCTCATCTTCGTCTGCAGCTTGATGAAGCAGCGGTTGAGGATGCGCTCCGCGTACATATCCATTTTTCCGGAGGTAGTCGGCATGATTTCGCGAAGACTGATGCGAAACGTGCTGAAGCTCTGGGTGTTACTGGCACTTATGACAAACTTTTAATTATATACTTATATACTGCTTAAAAAACTTATGTTATTAGAGAGCCAATCGGCTTCCAGCGTATATTTTGTTAAAGTTTGGCTACACATTTTCCTGGTCTACGTACAAATAAATTGAACATTAAACTAAAAAGAATAATCTCCAAGCACTTTTCTTCAAAGAGGAAATGACGTCAGAAACGATGTACCAAACTACGTACCAAAGAACGTGTCAAATGACGTAACAAAGGTCTCACCAAAGGACGTACCAAAGGACGTACAAAGGGACGTTCCAAAGTACGTAATTTTGTATCCCAATTTGGGACGTTCTTTGGTACGTCCTTTTGTACGTCCTTTATTATGTTTTTTGTTACGTCCTTTTTACGCATTTTTGTACGTCCTTTTATCCAGTTTTCCAAGAGGGTTCCAAAATTTTAACCTATTTGCTAACTAAAAACCATTTAAAAAATCCACTTTCAATTGCATCTCGTCAATCGACTTTAATAGATTACTCCATTCACTTGCCAAACAATTCACATATATTAGTTCTTTTGCATTTCTGCAATTCACTGCAGTTTGATTCAATTTCAATTGAATCTTTTTTTTGCAGGACTGACTTCAAATCATTAGCCTCTGCATTCATATAGATAATGCATACTTTTAGATTTTAACGCTGCCAATACCTGGATACTTAAAGAGATCCGAAGGTGGCCGAAGATTACCGAAGCTATCAAAGTGAATAACTTTACTTTTAATCTTTTTATACGCAAAAGAGTGTGTCATGAAATTATTTGTGTCCGACCCCGCTTGAAGAAGCGCCATTGCATGCACGGCAAGCAGGCGTAATGTGGCCGTTTCCAGCCCAATGACGTTCGCACATGCATCGCTGCACCCCACAGTCTCTTTTCTGCTAAGTACGCTATTTCTACCTCTCACTTATAATCTAAGACTGTCAAGTACACCAAACATCCTCTACCTGCTTCACATGCTTGTTTTCAAGGAGAATAGGACAAAACGTATCGTCTGTATCAAGGGCGGACGGCTATTTTGCCCATGATACCCAATGTACTATTATTCTCCAGGTTAATAATAGCACTTTTATATTTACGTGGCCCACCCTCCAATGATCCATTTCGCAGAAAAACACCTCGAAATTCCAAAATTTTTAAGAAGTTGCAAATTGATGTGAATCTGCATCTTCCATTGCTCTGTGCAGTAGCGTCACTTCAAGTTTTTTGACTTGCTTTTAAGTTTTTTTCCTTGAGTATATGGTTGCAACTGGCAAAATGCGAGTGTGGTAGCAGGATTTTCATTTTTAAGACTCATCTCAAATTTTGACTTAATTTGCATTGCGTTAGTTATTCCCCAAGCAGCTGCCATTGCGAATAAGCGATATCGTGTTCCTTGCAAGCAGCGTCAAGAGGATTGTTTTCAGGATTCCCTCGCGCAAGTCGTTTTGATAATTTTGTACCTGGTCCACAATACTGGTGTTCAGGAAGATGATGCTCCAGTTTTATTTCTTCAAATCTACTTTGATTTCAACTCTATTCAGCAGACCTCCGTCATGTATGCACAAAAACTTGAAAAACGGCTGGTGGAAAAGTTTTGAACAAATTTCGCATTTTGCCAGTTACAAAGAAATTTGGTCCTTTCATATCCTTTCTTATACCCGCTCTGAAAATTAGGAGACTTATAGTTAAGAACGAGAAAAGTTAAAGAAATGACCTGTATCTAATTATCTTCTTCTGTTTAAATGTAGCAAAAATATTTCTCTTCGTTCACCGAGGGAGAGGGTTGGTTTTCGCCCTCATTCATTCTATTGGATAATTTTATAATAAACAGTGAACCTATATAAACCTTTGGTTTATAGTTTTTCATTAAGTCATCTTAAAGATGCAGTTTAAAATACAACCTACAAAACTGCCTATAGATCATTTCGATTCGCTTGTTCAAAATGATAAAAAAGAAAAATGACATTTTTTATAAAATAATATACGAGCAATATTTTGTGGACCTTCAAACTGTGGAAAGAAACGAGGCTTTTAATGATCTATTAATACACACAAATCAACCAAGATATGAAAATGTTGAGGTTCACTCTGAATTTCTAAATCAACCAAAATGTAAGTTTTTAGAAAAAGTTCTTCTTTCAGTAGATATCGTTGAGTACTGTCCTTTCAATGATTATCACGATGCTATAATAGCAAGTGAAACTAATTTAAATTTAGTCATTGTATTTGATGATGTGGCTTGTGAGAAACGATATAATATAGAAGCATTTTTTCAATGGTAGGCGCAAGGACGTTGACTGTTCCTATCTGAACCAGACATATATAAATCGCAGTAAAATTTTAGCTGTAGCCACGTCTCACGACCGTAAGATAGGTAGTTACAGTCACCGATGGACTCAATACGATGATCAGGAAGAATTCTCGTGCACCCTGTGGACACGGAGCGACCAAAGGACAACCGCCTTCTGCTTTTACCGCTCAAGTATCTTAGCAGTTTGTTGACACGCAGGGATGCTTCTCAGGCTAATAACCAGTGAAAGCTTGGCACCTCGAAGAGCATCGATGATCAGAACGACTAGCTTAACAGAATATTCTGGGTATAATCTTCGCAACTCCCATATCAGGTCTTTAAACCTCTCTACCTTCTCATTCTTCTTGACTCTGATGTTTCTGTCAGCTGGTGCCAAAAATTCGATAAAGAACATGGTTCGTTTCTCGAGATCAAAGAGAACTATGTCAGACCCCGAATTCGTAACAGGAACAATTGTCGAATGAATTTGAATTTTTTTGAATATGAATTTCCGGTATATGGGGCATGAGTTAGACAACAAGATAGTACGTGTCCTAGATGCTCGGGGTGTGCATGACACGTTCTACAGCTATCATCGGGAATGTCTTGGCTCAAAATGTGGCGACGATATGCTGAAGTAGAAATGACACTGTCTTGGCACGCCAAAATGAAACCCTCTTTCCCCGACTTTTTTCCGGGTGATTTAAGGGAAGCAAATGTTAGCTCATACGACATCGACTGATCTTCCACATTTCTGTGGAAGATGCCGTGCATCCTCTTGTCGAGGAGCTGTTCGCGGAAGTTTTTCTCTCGTGCTTTCTTAATCTGGGCCTTCAGGAGTGAAAATTCGAGATGGATAAAATTTTAAACATTTTACTCACACCTGATATGGAAGTCAAGGCCAAATGTTTCAGCAGCCTCCTCCGCTGCTTTGTGAAGAAACGCTCCTTCGCCCACTTCTTTGTGCCTCCTGACCATTCTAAGAAGGGGGTCTCGTCCATTTGCGTCTATATGTACTGTACCCAGAATAATTCTGTTGTGAAGACATTCACGACTCAGTATTCGGCGACCACCTTGAAGGCGTGAGATGTAACTAAAGTCGCGGAACAGAAGACTTGAGGTGCATGCTTTTGTTCATGTGAATAATCTTTCGTGACCCGATATCAAGGGATCTGAGCTCATCCTTCGTCCATGGAATCACTTCAAATGAATAGAGTTCTATCGGGAGGGCAAGCATGTTCGTTGCAGATACTTTCTTCCTCGCCAATATCACTCGATGTTTTCCAAATGAGATAATGAATCTGGTTTTCCAAAGTGAGACCAATCTCTCTATGCACCTCAAGATGTGCGGATGGACCTTTCAGCTTCCCAACAGACATATTATAAGTATAGGGAAGGTTGAGTCGAAAGCTTTCCGGTAATCAATGCAGGCCGTCGATAGGAAGCACTGGTAGGATGCTGCGTCTTTACAGACACATCTGTCGATGAGCAGCTTCTGCCGACATCATGCTACGCCTTTCTTTCGGTCGCGTTATTTATACATGATTCGCCAAACAGGTCCCATTGTCCGAACAATCCTATCATGTAGGATAGCGGTGAAGATTTTATACAGTGTGTACAGGCAAGTAATTGGCCTATGAATCTTAGAGTCAGCTAAGTTGCCCATCTTTGGCAGGAGAACTGTGCGCCCTTCTACCAACTACTCCAGAATAGGCTCTTCCGACTTTAGATAGAAGGTGAAAATGCTGGCGGGTTGAAAGAAGCTTCTTTCACCCGGTGGTCTTGATACTATCTGGTTCCGGAGTGGAATAGTTCTTCATGCCTCTCAATACTTTTTTCACCGCGTCGGTAGTGATGGGTTGACATTCCTCCTCAGGTGTTATGAGGGCACTGCACAGCTCCTTAAAGCTATTTATGTTCTCCGAGTCTTCTTCCGGTGGATGTTGGACTTCTTGGACTTCTCTCCAAAATGCTTCGACCTCCTCTGGTTTGGGGGGATGGTCGACAGTAACTGGAGGATCTCGGAGGAGTCGAGAAGGGTTAGAAAAAAACTGTTCGTATTCTCCAACCCACCTCTCCCTCCGCTCTAGACTTTTTCTAGCCATAGATTGTACCTGTATTCTGTCAAAAATATGCTGCCTGACGATCAGCAGCTTTGACTTGTTCAGTGTGTGATGACGGATCAGCATTTCGCGCGTGGGAATTCTTCGTCACGAAAAAATATTACACAAAACTAAAAACGAGTCAAAACACAAGGAAAACGAGCTGGTAATCACACCGAACAACGAGGTAAATCACAGCCATGTGATGCAATAACGCTTGGCTTCCTTGACTCCCATTGGTTGCCGGGACGTGTTTGGGTTTGTTTAAATCTTCCGCTTGGACGTGTTGTGCTTTGCTCAGACCTTTGATTCTTGCCTTAAAAATAACAGGGACCTGTTAGGTTTTGGCCGGTTTCGGATAAAAATTGGATGCAGACCGCCATGTTTTAGAATCAGCAATACGTAACTCATTTTTTTCATTTTTGTGACATGTTTGGTTTTGCTTGGACGCTCCTCAAATTTCACGAATTTTTCATGTATTTAAAAAAGCCATTTATTGATCCATTTTACCAGATCAATAAATCGGTTACCTAGGGCCCAAAGACACATACATCCTGTAATTTATATCCACCAGCCATTAAAAAAAAATCTTCCGATTGGCGAAAGCCGACTCATGCCAAAAATTTTCATTTCTTCACTTCCATTGCTTATAAAATGAACAAATCGAATGACATATGTATCATTTCCCAGAATATCTTAATTTTCTTTAATGATTCAGAGGAGTCCAGGTTTGATAAAATCGCTCATTTAGAGATGTCGCTTCTTATAGCAATTTTATATTGCTTATTTTTTAGGAAAATAGTTCTTGCAAATCTTTCTCACACAAACTTGAAGCAGTTTGAGTGAAAAAAACATGTGCTTGAAGTTCTGAACGTTCAAATGAACGAATTTTGTTACTGATTACTTTGTAAACCAGAAAAAGTGCTAAAATGTTTGTTCATTTATATTGGAAATAATTTATAATTTAAACTGAATGAATAATGCATATGTTGAATTACAGTTGAAACAATATTTATGGTAAAATATAAATGGGGAAAACTATTTCGTTCATTTGAGCGTTCGGAACTTCAGGCGCATAAAAAAACAACAATCTTTCCAGG
Organism: Andricus curvator; assembly: GCA_932195095.1. NCBI lineage: Eukaryota > Metazoa > Arthropoda > Insecta > Hymenoptera > Cynipidae > Andricus > Andricus curvator. The sequence continues at coordinate 237,086 of CAKNYM010050159.1, read as the reverse complement.
CCAAAGTTTTAACAAATATAATGAAACCTATGTTGCTTTCTAGAATATCTGCGTCAATTCAGATAATGTGGTAGAATGCGAAATAAAAAAACAACAATTAATGTTAATGTTTCATAGAAATTGTTACTGATGATCACTAGCGCAATAATTTGAAGTATTTCCAGAGAAGAATACAAATTACTATATTTTTTAATACGTACAACTTTCGTGATATTCTTAAATAAGTGATAAAAATAAATAATAAATGTTTATTGTCAATTTTACATGGAAACAGTTACTCTTAATCTTTCTCACAAACATTTGAAGCAGTTTCAGTGCGAAAGAAATTATTTACTTAGACAAAGTTGTAGATTTACTTGTTTTACTTCTTTCCCAAATCAACAACTGTTGTGTTTGAACAAACATAATTAAACAGAGATCAGCTTTCCAGAAATCTACATAAATTAACATAATAAAGGAAGAACCGAAATTGGAAAAAGATCTGACTAAGGTGTTCTTGGAAATGTAGCGCTCTTCAATTAAAAAAAAAATAATTGCGGTTTGGGGCAAAATTGAAGGCTGTAGGCATATTATCGTTTGCACTTCAACATTTCTATTATTACTGCAAATATTAACCGATTTTCATGAATCTTTTTTTCACTTTCTTGAAATTATATGAATAAACTATTTATGCTAATTAAAATTGAATCACGCGATGCTTTCATAATTTCAGTTTTTTGAACCGGCCTGCACCTCATGACAATAGAAGGTTCATTCGTTTCTGGTAATTCGACGCGCTCGAGAATCTCCACTCGCGCTACGGGGCGCCTTCCTCGCAGCTTTGACGAGGGTCCAGGCTCAGGCCTCGAAAATACACACTCAGCTAGTACTGAGCGTCACTGCATTTTTTTCTATTGTTCTTTTCTTTTTGTTTATAACGTCAAATATAAACATTTTTTGAAAAAACCGAGACTTGACACTCAAAGATACCAATATTTAGGTGAGGTAAGCAAAATATCAGACAAAAATATTCAACCGTGCGGCCGGAAACTGGGCAACCAGTTTATAACGCTGATAAATCCCCTTAACAAGCTGCGTTGGTAGGCTGCTGCGTCCTTGCAGACGCACCTGTCAATAAGCAGGCTCTCTCGGCAGCCTGCTACACCTTTTTTCGAGCCACGTTGTTCGTACGTCTCTCTTCACACAGGATCCATTCTTCAAACAATCCTTTTTTTTAGGACAGCTGTGAAAATGTTATACAGTGTGTTAAAACAAGTTACTGGCCTGTAATTCTCTGGGTTGGAGAAGTTGCCTTTTTTCGGTAGGAGTATAGTGCGTCCTACCATCAGCGACTGCAGAATAGGCCTTTTCGACTTCAAATAAGAGGTGAATATGCGGGCCAGATGTTGGTGTGCTAAAGTAAACTTCTTCCACCAGAAGTTCTTGATACCATCTGGTTCTCCAGCGAATTTAACAATAATTCAACAGAAATTCTAAAGATTTTAGAAGAAAAAATAGATTTTAATGGAATGAATTACTTCTACAACATTCTTCAGAATTAAAAAAACGTGTGCATCTTAATTCAGTAGTCATTCACCGTCGACCAATGTTGATGAATTTGGAAATAGTTGAAAAGAATTCCATGCTTTCAGGAGAATTCAGGGAATTCGAAATTATTGATTGAATTCTATATTTATCAGGGTCCAAGCAGATGACTGCTACGTTAGTCATACGACAGTCAACAAATAATTTCAGAACAATTTAGGAACAGGGTTACAGAATAACAATGTTCTGTAACAGTGCCGTAACACATATGTAACAGTATTACGATATAAATTTCTTCTGTTCTCGATCCGTAACAATTCCATGACGGTGTTACAATGTTTTTGCATTTATTGGAACAATTCCGTAACAGTATTACAAGGATATGTGACAAAAAAATGTTTTATCTATTATTGCTGCACTTAGTTTATATTTTAAATAACCCAATTTCATGCACGGTCCCCTAAACATATAATCGCACGCTTAAAACCGCTAAAAAATCGCACTCGCTGGGGATTCGAACACTACCTAAACTACCTAACCTGTATGTACCTAACCAATTTCTTAGCCAATTGCGCTATGGAACCGCTTGAACGTTCATTGCAAAATCTCGGCCATGCTTTTTTGCTGAAGGAGCCAGAGTCCTCTCCGGAATATATTCATTATTTTTATATTTCAGACCTATTATGAAAAGATGGTTTAAAAAAATAGTAAGGTACAAATGGTATAGCCGGGTTAGCATGCAAAAAATGCCTCCAAAGGGAATCAAATGTTGAGTCAGCTATTTGAAAGAATACAATAAAAAAATAAAAATTCAAATCGAAAGCCGCCATATTGGATGAGTTAGAGGGGGTAACGTCCATTTTCGTTTTTTTTTCTATGTTTCTATCATGGGAAAAAATCTAAAAAAATTCACAGTACAATATTTTTGTGATAAAACTCAATGACTATCTCAGTTTTTTACAACGAATAGTCACTCAAAGAGCTATCATTGTGGATTTTTTTTCAGATTTCCAAATTTGGAAGATGTTACTTAGTGCAACAAATTAAAAACTGTAATTTTCACATATTCCAACTCCTGAGGCCCATTGATACCTGAATATATTCATATAATACAATTATATAAGTGTATTCATACATTATTAGATACATGATGTATACATAATGTATATATAAATTGTAACGGAAAAGATAAAATGATTATTCGTGGTACTATCATTTTTGAAATTTTTTGGAAGTTTTATTTATATATCTGATTTAGTTTCATATTGATTGAAAACGTAATCCTCGTCACTGTCCTCATTTATCGCAGTTACATATTTTTCTTTTGTGAATAAACTCCTAAAAATTTCTGCCAGTCTTGTGATTCTCGACAAATATCGACCATAAGTTAAATAGTACACTACCGTCGGAATTTGTCGGTACGATCAGCGAAAGTACTATTAAAAATCACTGCTGACTTTGGAACGTGATTACTCGTTCCCAAACCGAGCAACATTTTTTTTAAACCTGCATTAAGAAGCTCATTAAATTACGCGTGAAGTAAGCCCTAATAATAGTACATTTCGTGACTAGTGTGGTCTGACGGCTTTTCTTTTTGAAACGAGAGCAATGTTTTTGAAACGAGTCGTAGGTAAGGGCGCCACCGGCGCCCTTACCTACGACTTGTTTCAAAAAGAAAAGCCGTCAGTCCACAGGAGTCACGAACGATACTTTTCAGAACAAAATCATAAATGGCGTGATTTCATTGTCTCCATGGAAAAACGCAAAATCACGTTTTGAGTCGGTGAAGGTACGCAGGAGCTCTACTGCATTTTTGTTCTAACGAGCGTGAATGAGACAACAAAGTATAATGTGCGAGGCGACAGGAACACGCTATACTCTTCGTTAGAAACATCGACTCACCAATCCGCTATGAATTCTGTTTCTATCGTTGTCAACCACGGTCTCTCTCTAGCGTTACGAAAATACACGGAGCACGCACAAACAAAGCTCTTTTTTTAACTCTACGTCACACCGTGCTTACTGAACCCTATTTTGTAACTCATTGAACGCACCGCCAGATGCCGCTTAAAAAGCGAACTTTTGCGTTTGTCTATGGAGGCATGAAAACACGCTATTTTTATGATTGTGTTCTAAGAAGATATTTTTGATATTTTGAAGAGAATATACCACATGAGAAGTTTAAAAAAATGCAAGAATTTCTCGAATGTTGTACCTCCAATTCAACTTGTGACACGACCTAGGTCTTAAGATCCTATCTTTGATTTAAGTTAATAAAACTTCAAAAATATTCACGGGTTCTCAAGATATGACATGAATGTTGAAGCATATCTGCTTCACGTCTGAGTCGGCGATCATCGCAGATGGCCAGACTTGCTGCTAAAGCGACTGAAAATCGGCGCAGACACGCTTGGACATTTTAAGTCGTATCTCGAGAACCCGTAAAGATTCTTGAAGTTTTATTGGCTTAAATTAAAGATAAGACCTTAAACACTGTGTGGTGTGAATGTGAGATTTTTGCTACAACTTTCCTAGGCCATGCCACAAGTTGAAGTCAAGGTACAACATTCGAGAAATTCTTGCATTTTGTTTTAAAGTTCTCACGTATTATATTCTCTTCAGAATATAAAAAATATTTTGATTAGGGCTTATTCGACGCTTAATTTCAGAAGCTTTTTAACTGGTTTAAACCAAAATTTCTCGCTCCTTTTGAAGACAAGTAATCACGTTTGAAAGTCAGCAGTGATTATAAATAGTACTTTCGCTGATCGTACCGACAATTTCCGACGGTAGTGTACTATTTAGCTTATGTTCGATATTTGACAAGAATTATCAGACCGGAAGAAATTTTGAGCAGTTTATTCACACAAACAAAATGTGTAACTGTGATGAGGCTTCCGTTTTCGGTACCGATCGTAAGAGAACTCTTTTGTGTCAAGTGTTGGTTTTTTTGGCTTTGGTGAAGGGAATCAGCGTGTGTGGATGCAGAAAGGGCAGTGAGTGCGGAGATCAGGTGTAAAGGAAGAAGGAAGAAGGGTGAGTGAAGGCAAGGGTGTAAAGGGTGAAAGTGAGTTGTGAGAAAGGGAAATTGGAGCGTGTGAAGTTTTGAAGATAGGGGTAGAAAAATAGTTGTGGGGCAAGGGATAGGCGAGTAAAGAGTGGGAAACGTCGCGGAATACTGGGTAAGGTAGGATACTAGGATGCCGACGGTACGAAGTCCACAAACGGGCGCCAGAGGAAAGGTAAGTGATGAAACAAGAGGTGAGGTGGTTGAGAGCGTGGTTAGTGGGGAGAAGGGGGAAGTTGACAGTAGCGGCGAAGAGACGTTAGAGACGCCGACCAGGGGGGGGGGGGCGCCAGAGCAAAGGGATTCAGGTACGGGCCATCAACGCGGGAGGCCCTCTAACCCACAGCGCCTTAACAAGCTAGGCAGCGCGGGTTCGAATAGGAGTTTGGACGAATGGCGAAAAAAAGTAAGCGCGACCAGTAGTGAAGGGAAAGAAAAAAGAAAAGAAGAGGAAGGGGACGGTGAATTAGAAAGGGATAAGGAAAGCAAGAAGGTTAGGACTAAACTCACCAAACGGAAAACACCAGAAAGAGATAGAAGGGACGGAGGAATGTTTGAAAAACTAGAGGCTCCCATAAAAGGGTTTATAGAGGAAATAAGGAAGAGACTGGATGACATGAATAAGCACGTTATTATGATGTAAGGGGGGAAGTGAGAAAGGTAAGAGAAAAATGGTAATAGTGGGATAAAATCTGGAAAGAGAAGAAGAACAAGGTATGGGGTAATTTAGAGAGTATATAGAATAGACAGAAAGAGGATGACGAAAAGAGAAATAGTGAGATAAAACAGTTGGAAGAACAAGTAAACAACTTAGAAATGAGGAATGTGCATATGGGGAAAGAAACAGAGGGTGCGGAAATAGGAGAAGGGAGTAGTAAGAACGTGCAAAATGATAATGAAAGATTGAAGAAGAGACTAAGTGACATTGCAAGGAGATTGGAAGGGGAAGAAAGGGCAAAGAGAAAAAATAACATAGTAGTTAAGGGATTGACATTGACTGATAATGTATAAATGCCGTAACAGGACTGAGATAGTACTTAAGTTTTATCACAAAAGAATTTAAAAAAAAATTTGAACATTTATTTTAGTTTGAATTTCCCTCCAAAATTTTTTCAGGTTTTTTGTAACGATATAAACAGAGAAAAAAAAACTAAAATGGACGTGACCCCCCCCCCTAACTCATCCAATATGGCGGCTAAAGGTTTCAAATTTTGGGAAATTTTTTTTTTATTGTATGCTTTCAAATGGCTGAATCAACATTTGATTTCCTTTGGGGGCATTTTTTGCATGCTTACCCGGCTACACCCTTCAAAAATGAAATGTTACAAAATAATATATTTTCTTCTCGGTTGGTCCGACCGTCGGCACAATTCTGGTCGAAGATCGTTACAGAATAGTGTGCCCTTTATGTTCCATTCCTGTAACACGTGTGACATTCTGGTGACGTAACAGTTATATCACTCTGTGATATACCAGTTATATTACGGAAATCCATCACTGTTACGCATCCTTACAGTAACAGCGTTACAGAACAGTGTGACCTTCATGTTTCGTTCTTTGAACACGTGTGACATTCTAGTGACATGAGAGTTCTATCATTCTGTTCTATATTAGTTACATTACAGAATTCCCGAACTGTTACGTATCCTTACAGTAACAGCGTTACGGAATAGTGTGACCATTATGTTCTGTTCTTGGAACACGTGTGACATTCTAGTGACATGACAGTTCTATTACACTATTCTAGATCAGTTACATTATAAAATTCCAGAACTGTTACATGTCCTTACAGTAACAGCGTTACAGAACAGTGTGACCATTATGTTCCATTCTTGGAACACGTGTGACATTTAAGTGATATAACAGTTCTATCATTCTGTGCTATATTAGTTACATTACAGACGTCCAAATTTGTTACGTATGCTTACAGTAACAGCGTTACAGAACAATGTGACCTTTATGTTCTGTAATTGTTATGGCACACGATGGTAACAATGTTGTGTATAAATCTTCCCTTTTTGTCATGTAACATTTACAGAACGTGTCCGCTGGGAAGGGCCACACAACGCTCATGTTTCAAACGGCCCTGCAGTCTAATAAAATGCTGATTTAAAATAAAATATCGTAAATTACTCGTAGTGTTACACACATCTCTTTACGTGGAGCTCAATGTTCGCGCGATGAGTTCAAAAACCATTAGATGGAATGCAAAATAGGCTTCTACCAATCGTGCCATGCTTGTCTAGATTGTCTAGAATCTTGGGCACTGATTGATCGAAGTTAGCGCTGAAATCAAAAGGAATAGATGAAGCGCCAATCTCAACTATTCAGCGCTTTCTGTCCTAGTGCAGGCGCAATAGATACATTCATTTGGAAGAATTTTTGTATATACCACGATTGGGATAACGGCCTGCTGCTGCCTTCAAGTAGGTTAATAACGTTTCTCGCGTCTCTGATTATTGGACGACTTTTCAAGATACAAGAAAATATAAAATCATGATAAACAAATTTTAAAAATTAGTTTTCATTGCAGCTACCTATGTAGCAATCAATCTTGACCACGGAAAATGACTGATACTGTACTTCTAAATGGGTTTAACCACATTATTATTCGATAAACAGTAAACAAGAACAGCGAAATGTGCAAATTGAAAATGAATAAAAAATGTTTAATTTTATGGGCGATTTGAGGTATCCAAAAGTATTCAGAAAAATACTGTCGCCACTGGATACAGAAAGGGATTCAGCTTAACAGGTAACTTCTGCTGCTATGGGGATTCAGAACGCGAGGACAAAAACGGTAGGCACGTCACCATTAAAGAGGAAATTTTCGAATACTTTTCAATGCAAGCCTTCTCACCGCGAGCCATAAAATGTCAGTTCGTTTTACCCGTAACGACGGGATACCTAGTATACAAGGGTTTTCCGTGGTACTTTTTTGGATTTGAAAATCAGAAGTGCGAGATTCAATATGGCGGTTCCAGCATGGCCGCCGTCAAAATGGTCCAAATATGCGAATGTTTTTCAAAATCCATGAAGGTCATAGGACAAAGAGTCTTCATGGTGCTCTTCTTGGTTTCGTGCAGGAAAACTCCGAGCTCAAGATGGCGGATTTAATATGGCGACCGTTGAAATATAATTCAATATTTATGTTACACAAGTTTTCGATGATGTTATCCTAGAATCTGGAATAAAAAGAGATCATAATTCAAACTGAAAATGTTGTTTGAATTTACTAAATTATAATGAAAAGATTTCTTATAATCATGTTTTCTTTGATATTTGATTGCAGATAAGTAGTTATACGTAGGTGTATCACGAAGCTTAGTTCGAGAATGTCCAGTTTCGTTCTTCTAGGAGATCATCACTACTAAGTAAACCTATGATAGAATAAGATTGGGATAAAATATGTTTACAAAGTATTTACATCCTATTAACCTATTGAAAACAAAATATTCACTATCTACTTCTGCTATTTCTGAATTAATAAAAACTGTATGTTAAATGTTCGTCGTCTATATCATCCTCTGATTCTGATCAAGACTGCGCATCGATATAACCACTCAAATGTTGAGCGGGAATTGGGATAGTCTCTAAAAAGCGAGCCTTACCAAAAAACGAGATTAAGGTGCCGTAGTCAATGTGTATTTTTTCTGTAACAACTTCGAACTCAAAATCTCCCGCTTCATTCAAGTGATCGGCCTAGTAACTCCTTGCTTTTTTTATTTGATAAGTGCCACACGGACAATACAATTGCTAATTATGTGCAGTGCACTGATTACATGTTTACAGATACTAAACTCATAAAAAAGAAGTATGGCGTGTCCATGGTAGCTTCATAGGCTCACTAACGCCATCTATGAGCAAACAGCGGATTTAAGCTTATACACCTGGTAGACGACTAAGCGCCACCTTGAATTCAGGGAATTAGACGAAAGAAAGGTCGACGCAGGTAGATTCATCTCCGTGTCGGCATTAGGACTATTGCCTGGGCATTAGACCTAATGCCGTATTCGGCCTAATGCCTACGACATATATATATATATATATATATATAATTTGAAAAAAAGTTAAACAACCACCGCAGGGTCCCACTAAGAGCAACTGCCATCCGACAAAATGTCAATAGCCCCCAGTAGCACCGCGGTAAATCACACCTATGGCCACGTCTCACAACCGTGAGATGGGTGGTCATAGGCAACGACAAAATCACAAAGACAGGCCGGCGAAACCATCGTGTGTCTTGAGGACACGAAGCGACCCAAGGATGACAGCTTTCTGCATCCATCTCGCAAGTGCCTTGGCATATTTTTGGCACGCGGGTATGTCTTTAAGGTTACGAACCAGTGATAGTTTCGCACCTCCGAGAGCACCTATCACAAGGACAATTACTTGTACCGAATATTTTGGGTACAGTCGTTGTAGCTCTCTTTTAAGGTCTTGATACCTCTCCTCTTTTTCTTTCTCCTTTGCAGTGATGTTGTATTCGGACTGAGCCGAGAATTCGATCACGAATATAGTTCGTTTCTCGAAGTCTTGAAAAACAATGTCAGGCCTCGAGTGCGCAACGGAGACTGCTGCCCGAAAATCGTAGTTCCAGAAAATTTGGCACTTCTCGTTTCGGACAATCGACTCTATCTCTTTTGGAGCGTTCGGCAGGGCAGGGTCGCGGCCAACACCGTAAGAGCGACAAAGATGGTAATAAAGCACTCTTAGGGCCGCATTATGTCTATAGATATACGTCGTTCCCGCGTGGGTCGGACACCCTGATAGTATGTGTTCTAGGTACTCAGCGTGTGCATGACACGCTCTGCACCTATCACTGGGAACTTCTTGACATAAAATGCGCTCACGGTATGCTAAGGTGGAAATGCACCGTCCTGACATGCGAAAATAAAACCATCTGTACCTGAATTAAGCCATGATGATTTGAGGAAAGCAAAAGTTTGCTCCTTCGACAAGGACTGTTTTTCTACATTTCTGTGAAAGTTTCCGTGCATTTTCTTGTCGAGTAGCTCTTGGTGAAAATTTGCAACCTCGGCTTTCTTCACTTTGGTTTTTAGAAGTGAAGCATCTAGATGAAGTAATGCACTTTCCTCACTTCTGATGTTAAAATTCAGGCCAAGGGTCTCGGCCGCTTGCTCCGCGGCTTTGTAAAGGAACGCTCCTTCGCCAATCATCTCGTGGTTCCTGACCATCATGAGGAGAGGATCTCTGCCATTCGCAACGATGTAAGCTGTACTTAGAACAATCCGGTTATGAAGACACTGGAGATTCAGAAGTCCGCGTCCACCTTGACGGCGTGAAATATATAATCGCGGAACTGACGAATTGATATGCAAGCTTTTATGCATATGCATGACCTTACGTGTAATGACATCAAGGGCCTTAAGCTCGTTCTTCGTCCATTGAACTATCCCAAACGAGTAGAGTAGAACCGGGACGGCAAGCATGTTAGTCGCAGATACTTTGTTCAACGCCGACAGATTGGAAGACCAAATCTGTCGAAGAAGATGCTTGTATCTGCTTCGGAGAGACTCCTTCACTGATGTTACGTCCTGAATGCGGTTTTGAGGTACGCCCAGGTATGTATAGGTCTCTCCAGTATTAAGATGTCTGATAACACTTATATCCACAAGCTCAGGGTCCTTGGGAACGCCAGTAATCTTTCCTTTCTTCAGATAAATTTTGGCACACTTGTCCAAGCCAAAGTCCATCCCAATCTCTCCTGTGTAGTTCTTGACAATATTTATAGCAGTTTGAAGTTTGCTTCTACCAGAGGCATAGATCTTCAGGTCATCCATATAAAATACATGAGTGACCTTATGCTCGCGCTGATTAGTGTTGCCACAGAGGTATCCAGGAGAATTTCGTAGTGCGAGAGATAGAGGCAAAAGTGTGATGCAAAAAAGCAAAGGGCTCATGGTATCACCTTGAAAGACGCCTCTCTGGAAGGTGACCTTCTTCGTTGTCACACGATAATTTCTAGATGAGATAGTAAATCTAGTTTTCCAAAGAGGCATCAATCTCTCTATGCATCTCACTATGTGTGGATGTACCTTCAAGCTTTCCAACAGACAGATGATAAGTCTATGAGAGGTTGAATCGAAAGCTTTCCGAT